>ML782313.1:365031-376764 GCA_009831015.1 Picea engelmannii | reverse complement strand
TGATTAAAATTATATCATTTGCACATGATTAAGATAGCTAAAGTAGTCATTAACCATATACAAATTGATATACACAACATGAAACAAAATATTGATATAATGAGAAGCTAAAGCTGTGACAAAACACCAAATTCTGCTTCAGTCTGTATTAAAACTCCATATCCTTGTTCTCCCACGAATGAGGATGATCATTATTACAAAAATGATAGGTATTTATAAGTCTCTCCACATGGTAAAAACTTCCCTGTGGATAATATCAAACTGTTTTACATAATCTGAGAGATATCCCAAAATCAACTAAACTAGGAAATCAAAATGCAAGTGAAATCTTTGAAATATCCCCTAACTGCTCATCAAAGCCACTGCAAGTTCGAATTTATCCACAATAGGCCAAAAATATCAAGTTAGAAAGGTATTTCATCAACAAAACAATAAGAATTTGATTCTACAGACTTAGCTACAAAATCATCTGATTCTGTAGCTAAGTCTAAAATAGCATACAGGGTCAGATAGAAATCAAATGAAATCTTTTAAAAAAATCCAATTTTCTTTTAATAAACATTAAAAACGAATCACTAATGACTCACATGATTTTATCATTCCAATTAAACAAAATCAACAACGATTCAATTGAAAACAGAGGTAAGGATACTCTATTTCATTTCACCATAAAATCGGGTCAAACAGTAACCAAACTGTTTCATATCAAATGAAATTAATAGTGAATCATATCCTGTGTGATACGATCTAATCCAACACAACCAGAATCCATTCGTTATAACTATAATAATGTAGCATAAGATTCATGTTGTTTTAATCAAATAAAAAGATGGAAAGACTGTTACGATTATGGATAAACAAGACATTCATAACAACATCAACCAAAATTCGCCATCGATTTCGATCGCTGAGTGCCACACAGTCAACAGACAAGATCAAAAATAGTAATCACAACCATCATCAAATCGACCGAGGTGATAATCGTAAACTGGGCAACAATCGAAACAAATCGTGACTGAGTTAAATGTGGAAGCAAATCTTGATCTTAGATATAATCACTTTCGCTCCTCAAATCAAATTTAAACAGTATATTCAATACAATATGGATCAGACTGATAATATGGTGGAGAAAACCGACGCGAATCAACCGACTGGATATAACTGTTACGATTTGTATCAATTCACGATTTGGGTGGATATAAAACAAAATCATATTAAACATAATCCAAACTGTATCCGAGCTGGTCTAAAGTCTTATGTAAATAAAACCGTAACAGTCAACCATCATTACCAATCATATCATGTACATTATAACCAATTCGAATCGAAACATTGATTGTGTTCAAAATTGAAATGTGAAACAACTTGTGTCTATAATAGATACAGTGACTTCAATTTGCAACAACATATCCAATTTAAGCTAAATCAAACCAATCAAATCCATAGTACAATCCATCGAATCGAAGAAAATCCGATCGAAGCTAAACTAGGAAACGAAGTTCGATCAATCAAAACTATGTACATAATGCATATAATGTGACAGAGCAAATTCACGCTGTAAACATAGATGTTCGAATGAATTCGAGTTCGTTATATAAACAGGTGATAGACATACCAGTGAGGCTGCTCAAACTATGCCAATTTTGAATTCACGACCGCTGTAGCTGACTCCACATTCTTAAAAAAAATAGAACCTGTTGTCCTCTGTTTCTTATCAGTGGCTTGCAATTCAGTCTTTTGACTGGTAAGCCTTGCAACTTGATCCTTTAAAGAATGAATTCTGGACTGTAGCATTGGCACATCGAGATAATACCTCTCTAACCACAAGCCACACTGATCACATGATGGCGCTGTAGACTTAGGCAAAGCAGGAGAGGGTTTGGATGAAGGACTGGGGTTTGGACGAGGCAACTTAATGCCAAGGTAGTTAGGGTCATTTTGCAAGCAAGGTGGTAGGTTCATCACGAAATCAAATGAGGGTTCGACACACAGACCTTCGGAATAGGGATATTCACTTGCTAGGTAATGTTCTACTTTCGAGTCCAAATATCCACTCAAAATGATAGGGTCAGGGTTGACAGGAGGTCTCGTCTTGTTTCTTGCCATTCGAGAGATTAAACGGGCATTCTTTTTGCCATTGGAGTTTGCAGTAGGTTTGGCTTTAGGTTTCTTTCCCACGGGCTTAACAATTTTGACATCCTCGGTCACAGAGTGGGGTAGGTCGATAGGTGAGTCGGGTAAGGGTTTAGGTAACATAATACTGTAGGGTACCGGGGGTACAGACTTGCCTTCGGTAACCACAGGTTTGTCAACCCGTGGAGGATTTGAATCCTCAAAATCATTGCGAACCAGGAAATCGTTCCAACAGTCTCCGTGTAACCCCAAATGACAAACAACAATAATTTTAACCAGCCCGAAGTGAAAAAGGATGCTATCAGCCCGGTTCCTTTTGTATCTCTTAGACATCTTAAACAAGCTTCTATGCAAGTAATAAGGCATATTAAGCTCATAGCCCATGAAAACCATAAGTAAACGAAGGTGCTGTAAGAAAACAAACCCATACCGACCCTCGCAGGTGATTAACTGTTTGATTATCATCAGCAAATCGTGCCAACTTTGCTTGAGCATATTCGCGGGCAAACCTTTGTCACAGGAGCTAACCTTACGCGATTGGAAGAGCAATGTCCACGGGACCTCTTCCACTTTGCAATTCTTGGACCATCGTTGTCCAGTGGCAGGCAAACCCGTAGCTAAACTGAGAAATTGCTCGTTAATTTCCATTTGAACATCCTCGACCTTGGCTCGACAACCATCAAAGGTTAAAGCGAATTGCCGAGCAACGTAGGGGTTAAAACCATCAAACTTTTGTATGAACAGGAGCCATCCAAATTCCTCAAGGTCACTGTGGGCATTGTCGAACATCAACAGAGCCTGGCTACCATTAGGTTCAGCTTGGACAAGAGGAGCCATGAAGCGAGCACATGGTAAGGGTTTGGGTCACAAACACCAGCACACAGGAGCATAGTCATTTGGTTTAACCACTATGAATCGATCAAAGGGGTAGCATTAATGTGCGCATGCGAGGGTGGTGGACCACTTACTGCCATGCATAATAGTAATTGCAAAGTACAACCGATGAATTAACCCACTGTTGTAGCAATCATAACATAGTTTAAACCTTATCATTCAGCCAACCCAAGAATCAAATGGTGGATGATATATCAATGCACCATTGTAATATTTCAAACTATTGTCATTCAACGTAAAATCAAAACCCAAATGTTTAACCAACGCGCTATTGCATAAATGATTAATCAAAGGTTTTAAAACATTGTGACAATCGATTTCATAACATTTGACAAGCCAAGATCTTATAATAATAAGGATCACATCATATAAAAACAAAATAAACCATGACCCCTATGTAATTCAATGACTAGGCAAGTCTAAAAAACATAAATTTTCATACTCAATGCCTTACCAGTTTAATCAAATTAAATTGCACAATCAAAGTAAGAATAGGCATAGTTTGAAAATTCATTTAGCCACTTGATGATAAACCAAGGGTAAGTGCCACTCAAAATATCAATAAAATATCATGACAATTCAAAGAACGATGGAGGAGTTTTCACGCTTACAGTCGTGAAAACTAAATTGAGACCAATTTGCAAGTGTTGCAAAAAATGAAAATATCATTTATTTGCAAAATGCGACGAAAATTTGAAGTTCAGAAGACATAGGTGTAGGAAGCTTATAGGGCAATAGAAAAAATTGTATTGGCTGCCAACAATGGCGACACATTGGTAGAAGCGGTTATCTCTGTCAAAAGAAATAAATTCAGATTAGAACAGCAAAGAAAATTTCAACTCAACAACAACAACCAGAAAATTGTACAAACATCATCATTCACCATCTTTTCCAGTGATGTTTTAAAAGATGAAAACTAATAATAGTCTTAAGATCAACAAGTCACGATATTAGTGATAAAATATTCAATACTGTTGGCATGGCCACTGCTGCCAGCAGGCGTCCATAGCCTCGAAAGGGTTTCCATTTAACCCACTCTGACATCTGTATCCCGTCAAGAAGTTCTAGATCAGAATAAAGGGCATTAAAGAGGTTTCTTATAATTTTTTTACAGATTTTCATGTACCCGACATTGCTTCCCTGCCAGCAGGCCTGTTCAGTACCCCGACGAAGTTGTCTTGGCGCCATGCATGCATTTACCCGCTGCCATCGGACCTGTTCAGTATCCCGGTGGGTTTACAAGCACTTCCCACAGCTCTTATTCATAATTTTATTTTGTTTTTCTTTTGAGGATATATAGCTGAGCGGGGTGACGCTGAAAATCTTGATATTTTATCATATTTTTTAGACCTCATCAGAATTTTTAAACACTGTCCTTTATTCAGCTCCAGAAATGTTTTATTTATAAAAATAACTTCCTATGACAGGGAGAAATCTTTTTGAGTCATTCCTTTACGAAAAAGGGACATCATAAAAAGATAATAGATGATCATGACAAACTTTGCTCAGAGATCGAAATTAGTAAACTTCTTTCAAACAACAAAATTTTCCAACATAAATATCAGTTTTAGAAATATATCACTGATGATCGTATAATCTTTTAGAATTTATTTCAGCGAAGAAATGTTTCTATGGTCTTTGTCTGAATGGCTCAGTGCACAGGTATGCATATCTTTAAAAAAAAAAACAAAAATTGATCAATCCAAATCAAAACCAAAAATGAAAACAAAGGAAAAATAAAAACAAAAGGAAATATTTACATAATATACAAGGGTAGTAATCAAGCGAAGTATCTTTTCAGGGCTTGGCCATTCACCGGATAGGTGTCAAGCTGCCCTTCAAGATTCTGCAATCGAAAGGAACTAGGACCCAAATTTTCAACAATAAAAAATGGCCCAAGCCATAAATTTTTAAACTTGGTGTGCTCACCCTTTCCTTTGTGTGGTTTGTCCCACTTTAAGACGAGATCGCCTACTTCAAAATTCCTATCAGAAGTAGAATTAGAATCGAACTAGCTTTTAATCAGTTGTTGATGTTGATCTAACTTGCACTTAGCTTGGGTTCTTACTTCTTCTAACTTCATCAAAGCGTTTATGCGGCTTTCTAAAGGGGGACAATCTTCTTCTTGGACTTTTTGCGATAACTGAAGCGAAGGAAGAAGAATGTGAGGTGGCAGAATGGCTTCTCTGCCATAAACGAGAAAAAAGTGGGAATTACCTATAGCGGCTTTGGGTGTTACCCTATCAGCCCACAGTGCATTGTGCCAATTCTTGTGATTTTCAACCACAGTTCTCTTGATAATTTTGATCAAGTTCTTGTTTGTTGATTCTGCTAAGCCGTTGCCCTGGGGGTAGTAACTAGCAGAATACTTCAGCTTTATTCCTTTCTCTAAATAAAACTCACTCATCTCTAGAGAAGAAAAGTATGAAGTGTTATCAAAGACTAGACAATCAGGGATACCAAAACGAGTGATGATATTCAAGTTTAGAAAAGTGATCACCTGACTTGTGTTAACAGTTCTTAGCGCAGTAGCTTCGGACCATCGAGTAAAATAATCAGTGGCTGTCACAGTATACTTGTGTTGTTGTGAGGATGGAGGGTTAATAGGACCTATGATATCAAGGCCCCATTGCTGGAAAGGAGAATCTACTGTGACGGGTTGCAAGGGGAAGGCTGGTTTTTGCAACCGCCCTGATGCTTTCTGACAAATGACACATTTACGACAAACGGCATGGGCGTCCCTAAAAAGCATGGGCCAGTAGTAACCGGCTCTTAAAACTTTATGAGCAGTGGTATCGCCACTGAAGTGACCACCAGCTTCTCCTGCATGCAACTCAAGCAAGACTTTTTCTGCTTCGTCTTTTTCAAGACAACGCATCAGTACACCGTCAAAATTTTGACGAAACAGTATACCGTTAACTAGATGAAAGGAGGCGGACTTTAGTCTCAACGCTCTTCTCTTGGCGGAGTCAAGGTGACGGGGTGCTGATCCGTGTTCAAGACAAAATCTAATATCGTCGTACCAAGGACTTACGAGGTTTTGTGCGCAACAAATCAAACTTTGATCGCGTTGTTCTAGGTTTGACATATCACTATCTTCTCGCTGTCCTATTTCTGAATCAACTACCAACTTACACAACCCTTGGCCTCTCACAATCTGTGCCGGGGTGATTTCTAAGTCATATTCCTGCAAGGAGGTGACCCAGTTGGCTCTTTTCTCTCCTAACTCCTTTTGCACTAACAAGTTCCTTACGGCAGGGTAAGGGACAATGACCTTCGTCCTTGACTTCAAAAGATAGGACCGAAAATGCTTAACTGCTTTGAAAACAATGTAGGCTTGCCAATCGACCGCTGGGTAGTTAAGTTCAGCACCTTTGAAAGCAGAGCTCATAAAGGCGATGGGTACTTCATTGTTCTCGGAATTCTTCTGAGTTAGGACTGTGGCATAGGAACGATCAGAGGCAAAAGTATAGAGTGTAAAGTCTTGAGAGAAATCAGGGCTCATGAGAGATGGAGCATCTATTATGGCCTTCTTTATGTCATTAAAAGATTGGTTTTCTGTGGGTCCCCAGTGATATTGGGTGTCTTTCTTGATCAGGTTTTGGAGAGGCCTGACCATTTCGGAGAAGCTGGGGACAAATCTTCTCACGAAATTAATCTGGCCTAGGAAAGACTGCATGGATTTTTTAGAGGTAGGTGGGGGGATTTTAGCGATAACTTGAGTCCTCTCGGGGTCAATAACCATTCCATCACTAGACACAATGAATCCTAGTAATTTACCCTGTTCTACTGCAAAGATGGACTTCTTGGGGTTCAAGCAGATGCCGTATTTACGACATCGTAGCAGAACGACTCGTAAGTGAGCTAGATGATCATCTTTGTTTTTAGAATAAACGGTCACATCATCTAAGTAGACTACTACGGAGTGATTGATTAAGCCTCTAAAAGCAATTTCCATTGCTCTCTGAAAGGTAGCACCAACGTTAATCAATCCAAAGGGCATTTTGCGATAAGCATAAGTGCCCCACGGGGTACGAAAGGTAGTTTTTAGTTGGTTTGGCGGAGACATCAAGACTTGGTTGTATCTAGAGAAACCATCCAGTAAAGATAGCCTCTCAGAACCAGATACTTGTTGAAGAATCTGTTCCATGGGCGGGACATGATAATTATCTTTGTCAGACGCTTTTTTGAGGTTTTGGAAATCGACACAAAGTCGAAATTCCCCATTTTTCTTCCGAACTGGGACGAGGTTGGATACCCATTGAGTGTGTCTAACAGGAAAAATTATTTTAGCACTTAGGAGTTTATTCAATTCTTTTTGTACGGCCGGTTCTAGTTTAGGATGCATTTTCCTCAGTTTCTGTTGGAAGGGTAAGGTTTGGGGCTTCATCGGGATGACATGCTGTATAATATTAGGATCAAACGTTTTAAGATCATTGTAAGTCCATGCAAAGACATCCTTGAATTCTTTAAATAATCTAACAAAAGAAGCTTTTTCTTGCTTAGAACATCCCAAGCCTAAGTTGATACACTGAGGATTTTCGTTAGTCCCTAAATTGACTTTTTCATAAGACAATGAGGAACTATTGGTTTTGCAATTGACCGTCTTTTTAAATTTATCTTCAAAATCATAAAACTTTTCTAATCTAACAACAAATTTGGGTATGAAATTTACCATGTCCGATAGAGCTTCATGAGATTTTGGATTAGGTATTACCATAAAGTTGTGCAAATTGTCGTCGTGCGTTTGTTCATCTATCACCGCGCCTTGAAAGGTTTCTTCCATGTGCAGAAAGTTAATGATCTGATGATCATCATCAAATACTCTCCAGTTTGTGATATTGTCAGGGACAGATGGTCGAAACAATAGCTCCACGGAGAACGCGTTTGGGGATAAGCCTTCTGCAGGAAGAAGTTTAGAAGCTACATTAGCTAGTAGATCTGCTTCAGCATTGTTTGATCTAGGAATGGAATTTATATTAAAAGCAGAAAATTTGTTCATTAAACTCCATACCTCAGACTGGTAACATTTGAGATGTGGAGAAAGATAGTGTATAGAATCTCTTACCTGCCTAACCACTATCTCAGAGTCGCCGAATACAACCAGATTTTGAATGTGCATGTCTAAGGCTTTTCTGAGGCCTTGCAGCAAAGCCTCATATTCTGCAGTGTTGTTAGTACATTTGAATTCTAGCCTACAAGCCAATAATGTCTTGTTACCTGCCAGATCGATAATGATGCAGCCTGCACGAGCTCCTTCTTTAGACTTGGAACCATCGAAATATAGAGACCAAATTTGATTCTCATCGGGTTCATGGGACTGTTGCATAGAAGTTGTTGGTTTCACATATGCTATGATCTTGGACTGCTGTTGTGAATTGTTGATAGGTGAAACTTCAGCCATGAAATTTCCGAAGAAGGTGTCCATCCCTCGGACTTCAGGTGAATCAGCAGGAGGTGTGTGTGGTTCATTTGGGTCGTTCAAATCCGTGACCGTGAACTTTAGGTAACGCTCACAATTCACTCTGATCTTGTTGGGCTTACCGTTCTCTGGAAGCCATAAGTGAGACCAGTCCATTGCGAAGTAACCATGTAGCTGCTCCGACTAGTGCCTGCTCAGAAAAAGACCATACACTTTCGGAATATCCACCACAATTATATCAATAACCTGATGAACTTTTGGGTTAGATGATAATCTAATCAATACATTTTTTAGGTCACCTATAACTTTAACATCTGTTCAATCAAGTTGTATGATTTTCAACGAAGATGGTTCTACTTCAGCGTTAATCTTTTGGCAGACAGACCAAGGCATCACATTTGACGATGCTCCTGAGTCAACCATACAATTATGCACATTTCTGTTGAAGATTTCAAAAGTTAAAAGAAAAGGAGGTACATTCTTGCGAGTACTTAAAGTAGTAGCTTGTGGTTTCTTACTCGCATTTTCTAATGCTACTTTATCTACATTATTTGCGTTATTTACATTATTTACATTACTTACATTATTTACAGGTGCTACAGGAAGGCTTCCTTTATCTTGAGGATCAGGATTGTTTTTAGTGGAAGTCTTCTGCGAAACTTTGCTTTGCACAACCTTGTTACTATTTGAGTTACCATTCTTGCCATTTTCTGAAATATTTTGCAACATCTTTTGTAACAAAAATGGAAATTTCAACAACTCATAAATAGAAATGTTAGCCCTCATTTTTTTAAGATCTTTAACAACATCATAATCTAATTTAGGGCTGACATTACTTTGTTTAATTTCTGCTGATTTAGATGGCGTTGGGGGGGAAGTTGTAGTGTTCTCGGCAGGAGGTTTATTTGATGTCTTACTCCTAGTATTGCAAGGGTGAACAGTCTCGAAGTTAGCTTGAAATATGCTGTCTGAGAAATGTCCAAAGATGTTTGGAGAAGACTCTTCTTCTTGAACGATTTCCTGTTCAACCTCCTCCTGAGGAATATCAGGGGGCATCAAGTTATCTTGGGCTTCTAGAATTGTCTGAAGAGCACATTGCAAACTTTCTAGGTTCAAGCCTTCAGGGTTTGGATTAGGCCGGTTGGTGGGGAAAGGCTTTCGAAAAGGAGGTTTGTAGGGTCCTTTACTCGAGGAAGCTTCTTCAGTCGACCTTTTTAAATCTATAACTTGATTAAACAATTTTTGTACAACTTTAGTTAAATTTTCCAAATCAGAGTTTTCAGGTTGTGTTTTGTTTTGTGCAGGTCTGGGAAGAATTTCAATCTTCTTTTTGGAAGAAGAAACAGTCTCAGTTTCGTTGCTAGAAGAGTCCTTAAGACTAAGTATATCTTTTTCGATCTGAGTAGCCTCTTCGAAGGCTTCTAACAACGTTGCCTTTTTAGAACGTTTAACCCAAATAGCTATGCTTTGATGTAAAGCTTTAGTGTAGTAAGCTATTATAAGACTCTCAGCGGGCATAGAATCTACAGGGATTTGATTTTTAAGCGTTAGGAATCTTTGATTAAAATATTTAACTTTTTCTTTTGGGTTCATTTTTAAACTTGAAAGATCCATGACTAAGACTTCCAGAGGTTTATCATCTCCGAATTTTTCCAAAAAGCATGACTCAAACTTTTCCCAAGACACTATGGTATGAGGCTATTGGGAAAAGTACCAAGTGGATGCATTACCCTCAAAAGTATAAGGGAACAACCTACAGACAACATCTTCATGTTCAACATTGCGGAGTCTAATGGCTAACATAAATTTTTTGATATGATCTTCAACTATCTGTTTTGAATTGGGATCAAACTTAGGAAGCCACTTCTCTGGGTGTTTAGGTAAAGGGTGCTGGGCTCCAGGTACAACTACAACATCCTGGTCCAACCAGGGTCTTGCAGGGTTGTTCTGATTTGCCATAGGGCTAGTGGGTGTGGAAGGCTGAGAAGGTGGACTGCCTTCGTTAGAAGAGGAATCTCCTACAGAAGAGGAAGGAGATGAGGGGGGAGGTGAAGGAGGTATCCCAGATCCTCCTGCAGTAGGATTTATGTTTGGATTTGTAGGATTCACAGGGAGGTTAATATCACCTGATATCAGAGAAGTCTAAAGGTTGACCCCACAGACGATTTGGTCGCCTTAAACTAGCTAAGGCACTATGTGTTTTGATAAGAGATTGACGAATGATCTCTTGGATATCACCACCTGTAGGATTAGGGGTTGCTGGCTCAACTGTGATCTGTGGATCTTCGGTTGAAGTAGTTGCTGTTTGAGGGGGAATATTATCTTGTGAACGACTTCTAGTCACTATAGGTGTGCGATTAGGTGGAGGAGGAGTCTTGCGACCGCCTCGTGCCATTAATTAAGTTCATGCCCTCCTTCTAGCGCCATTTGTTGACGGGAGAAAATGTCCGTCTGTCAATTGAGAGAGTGGAACCGGTCCGGGGTTGTCTAATAACCCAAGCCGTTTGGAATGAACCACCCTGATGGGTTTAACGGCTCCGTTGGCCGCTCTAAGGTCTTAAGAAAACCAAAGAAAAGAAACTAATCTAACTAAAACAAATAAAACTAACTAAAACTACAATAAAAGAAACTAAACTAACTAACAATAAAAACAAACTAATACACTAATCTAATTGAAACAAACTACTATATAAACTAAAACTAAATACAAATTACACTAACTATTCTATTAATTATTATTACACTAACTCTATTAAATAACTGTCCAGCTACTAGTTATAATACAACTTATTCACAAATATACAATATACACAAAATAGCAGATTTGAATAAAACCTGTAAAAATCATTTACTTTCTGCCCTAAGACAACCAGAATTTTTTTTTGATTTTTTATATTTTATGAATAAGAAATAAAACCTACTGAAATTAAACGATCTAATATATTTACTGAAATTAAACAATCTAATATACTGAACACATATATCTAAATAAACAAATGAAAGACTGACCAGGAAACGCTCCAAGTCTGTCCTGTGTATGATGACTTCGAAACTGGTCGGAGGAAAGAAACTCGCACCGGTTAGTCCATAGGCTTCTCGTAAAGGATAGGCTGTGCTGCTCTTTGAGTGGTTTACAGGACGAACAAGACATAAAAAATCATAACAATTATATGATTATAAATCTCTGCAATAAGGGAAACCTGTTATGCAAAAACTTATATTTGATAATTCAATCAATGAAGAAGATAAACCTGTCATTCACAAACTGAATTAAACAATTGTTA
>ML782313.1:350780-364950 GCA_009831015.1 Picea engelmannii | reverse complement strand
TATAATGAGAAGCTAAAGCTGTGACAAAACACCAAATTCTGCTTCAGTCTGTATTAAAACTCCATATCCTTGTTCTCCCACGAATGAGGATGATCATTATTACAAAAATGATAGGTATTTATAAGTCTCTCCACAGGGTAAAAACTTCCCTGTGGATAATATCAAACTATTTTACATAATCTGGGAGATATCCCAAAATCAACTAAACTAGGAAATCAAAATGCAAGTGAAATCTTTGAAATATCCCCTAACTGCTCATCAAAGCCACTGCAAGTTCGAATTTATCCGCAATAGGCCAAAAATATCAAGTTAGAAAGGTATTTCATCAACAAAACAATAAGAATTTGATTCTACAGACTTAGCTACAGAATCATCTGATTCTGTAGCTAAGTCTAAAATAGCATACAGGATCAGATAGAAATCAAATGAAATCTTTTAAAAGAATCCAATTTTCTTTTAATAAACATTAAAAATGAATCATTAATGACTCACATGATTTTATCATTCCAATTAAACAAAATCAACAGTGATTCAATCGAAAACAGAGGTAAGGATACTCTGTTTCGTTTCACCATAAAATCGGGTCAAACAATAACCAAACTGTTTCATATCAAATGAAATTAATAGTGAATCATATCCTATGTGATACGATCTAATCCAACACAACCAGAATCCATTCGTTATAACTATAATAATGTAGCATAAGATTCATGTTGTTTTAATCAAATAAAAAGATGGAAAGACTGTTACGATTATGGATAAACAAGACATTCATAACAACATCAACCAAAATTCGCCATCAATTTCGATCGTTGAGTGCCACACAGTCAACAGACAGGATAAAAAATAGTAATCACAACCATCATCAAATCGACCGAGGTGATAATCGTAAACTGGGCAACAATCGAAACAAATCGTGACTGAGTTAAATGTAGAAGCAAATCGTGGTCTTAGATATAATCACTTTTGCTCCTCAAATCAAATTTAAACAGTATATTCAATACAATACGGATCGAACTGATAATATGGTGGAGAAAACCGACGTGAATCAACCGGCCGGATATAACTGTTACTATTTGTATCAATTCACGATTTGGGTGGATATAAAACAAAATCATATTAAACATAATCCAAACTGTATCCAAGCTGGTCGAAAGTCTTATGTAAATAAAACTGTAACAGTCAACCATCATTACCAATCATATCATGTACATTATAACCAATTCGAATCGAAACATTGATTGTGTTCAAAATTGAAATGTGAAACAGCTTGTGTCTATAATAGATATAGTGACTTCAATTAGCAACAACATATCCAATTTAAGCTAAATCAAACCAATCAAATCCATAGTACAATCCATCGAATCGAAGAAAATCCGATCGAAGCTAAACTAGTAAACGAAGTTCGATCAATCAAAACTATGTACATAATGCATATAATGTGACAAAGCAAATTCACGCTGTAAACATAGCTGTTCGAATGAATT
Organism: Picea engelmannii; assembly: GCA_009831015.1. Classification (NCBI taxonomy): domain Eukaryota; kingdom Viridiplantae; phylum Streptophyta; class Pinopsida; order Pinales; family Pinaceae; genus Picea; species Picea engelmannii. The sequence goes on along the minus strand of ML782313.1, from coordinate 363,463 downwards.
CAAATTCGTTATATAAACAGGTGATAGACATACCAGTGAGGCTGCTCAAACTATGCCAATTTTGAATTCATGACCGTTGTAGCTGACTCCACATTCTTAAACAAAATAGAACCTGTTGTCCTCTGTTTCTTATCAGTGGCTTGCAATTCAGTCTTTTGACTGGTAAGCCTTGCAACTTGATGCTCTAAAGAATGAATTCTAGACTGTAGCATTGGCACATCGAGATAATACCTCTCTAACCACAAGCTGCACTGATCACATGGTGGCGCTGTAGACTTAGGCAAAGCAGGAGAGGGTTTGGATGAAGGACTGGGGTTTGGACGAGGCAGCTTAATGCTAGGGTAGTTAGGGTCGTTTTGCAAGCAAGGTGGTAGGTTTGTCATGAAATCAAACGAGGGTTCGGCACACAGACCTTCGGAATAGGGATATTCACTTGCCAGGTAACATTTTACTTCTGAGTCAGAATCTCCACTCAAAATGATAGGGTTAGGGTTGACAGGAGGTCTCGGCTTGTTTCTTGCCATTCGAGAAATTAAACGGGCATTCTTTTTGCCTTTGGAGTTTGCAGTAGGTTTGGCTTTAGGTTTCTTGCCCACGGGCTTAACAATTTCGACATCCTCGGTCACAGAGTGGGGTAGGTCGATAGGTGAGTCGAGTAAGGGTTTAGGTAACATAATACTGTAAGGTACTGGGGGTACAAACTTTCCTTCGGTAACCACAGGTTTGTCAACCTGTTGAGGATTTGAATCCTCAAAATCACTGCGAACCAGGAAATCATTCCAACATTCTCCGTGTAACCCCAAATGACAAACAACAATAATTTTAAGAAGCCCGAAGTGAAAAAGGCTGCTATCAGCCCGGTTCCTTTTGTATCTCTTAGACATCTTAAACAAGCTTCTATGCAAGTAATAAGGCATATTAATCTCATAGCCCATGAAAACCATAAGTAAACGAAGGTGCTGTAAGAAAACAAACCCATACCGACCCTCGTAGGTGATTAACTGTTTGATTATCATCAGCAAATCGTGCCAACGTTGCTTGAGCATATTCGCGGGAAAACCTTTGTCACAGGATCTAACCTTACGCGACTGGAAGAGCAATGTCCACGGGACCTCTTCCACTTTGCAATTCTTGGACCGTCATTGTCCAGTGGCAGGCAAACCCGTAGCTAAACTGAGAAATTGCTCGTTAATTTCCAATTGAACATCCCCGACCTTGGCTCGACAACCATCAAAGGTTAAAGCAAATTGCCGAGCAACGCAGGGGTTAAAACCATCAAACTTTTGTATGAACGGGAGCCATCCAAATTCCTCAAGGTCACTGTGGGCACTGTCGAACATCAACAGAGCCTGTCTACCATTAGGTTTAGCTCGGACAATAGGAGCCATGGCGCGAGCACATGGTAAGGGTTTGGGTCACAAACACTAGCACACAGGAGCATAGTCATTCGGTTTATCCACTATGAATCGATCAAAGGGGGAGCATTAATGTGCGCATGCGAGGGTGGTGGATCACTTACTGCCATGCATAATAGTAATTGCAAAGTACAACCGGTGAATTAACCCACTGTTGAAGAAATCATAACATAGTTTAAACCTTATCATTCGACCAACCCAAGAATCAAACGATGGATGATATATCAATGCACCACTGTAATATTTCAAACTATTGTCATTCAACGTAAAATCAAAACCCAAATGTTTAACCAACGCGCTATTGCATAAATGATTAATCAAAGGTTTTAAAACATTGTGACAATCGATTTCATAACATTTGACAAGACAAGAGCTTATAATAATAAGGATCACACCATATAAAAACAAAATAAACCATGACCCCTATGTAATTCAATGACTAGGCAAGTCTCAAAAACATAAATTTTCATACTCAATGCCTTACCAGTTTAATCAAATTAAATTGCGCAATCAAAGTAAGAATAGGCATAGTTTGAAAATTCATTTAGCCACTTGATGATAAACCAAGGGTAAGTGCCACTCAAAATATCAATAAAAGATCATGACAATTCAAAGAACTATGGAGGAGTTTTCACGCTTACAGTCGTGAAAACTAAATTGAGACCAATTTGCAAGTGTCGCAAGAAATGAAAATATCGTTTATTTGCAAAATGCGACGAAAATTTGAAGTTCAGAAGACATAGGTGTAGGTAGCTTATAGGGCAATAGAAAAAATTGTATTGGCTGCCAACAGTGTCTGAATTAGTGTGGACAAATGGGAGGATATTGTCGACATGGTTCGAAATACGGAAGAGTCGTCTGCCTTCATTGCATACATGTAGCTACGACAAAAAAAAATATTATAGTTGAGTGGGGCATCAATAACATCAATGTCTATAAGGATGGTTTTTCCCCAGATTTCGACGGGGACATTGTGGAAGAGCCCCTCGGGAGACGAGGGTCGTCTGTCGTAAGCCCTCAGAGTAATAGAAGATGGTATTAGCTCTGGAGAGCCAAGTTTCTACCAAACGGTTTTGGACATGATGCATGTGGATACACCTTCATAAATTATGCAGCGGTGAATGATGATGTTTCAGATTTTAACCGGTATTTGAAAAGTGACAAGAGCGGGGAGACAGGGTTCTCCACTGTCGAGATCAAATGTGATGAGTCGAGTATCAGCAGGGTCGAATGCCCCTAGAGCAGAAAGTAATGACTTCCGTTGAGTAGGATAGGTTTGAAGAACTTCTAAGACTGACATGGAAACGAGGGATTGGGCCAAGTCATCGAAGAAACTATAATTGTGGGTTTCCCTAGCTTGAGGGTTATGGACATTCCTTCATAATGGGATGCGAGGGATGCGAAGAGGTGTCTCAGTATTAGGGCGCAGAATCATCAAAGGTGGGCTAGTCGTGACTGGGGTGGCCTCCGAGGTAGTGGGAGTCGGGTCAGAGGGTGTGTTGTATTAATGATTGCGCATTTGTAGAAGGAACTCTTCCTCACTAGTGAGGAGGATAGTTCGATCTACCGAAGTGCCTAGGTTGTGATATGGTCCTGCCTGTGGTGGGGTAGGGTGCATCTCTTGTTGGGTGTTCATCACCCCTTGATGTGGTATGGGGTTTTTCAACACGACCGGGGGTGGGTGCTGCACATATTTTTGTGGGTCCTGTTGGGGGGCAGGCAGGGCTAGCGGATGTGGTCCATTACCAGATTCTTTCATTCATTTGAAGTCTGAGATTTGGGGGCAATGGTGAGTATAATGGCCATACTCACCGCAAAGGGCACAAGGGAATTTTGTCTGAATATTATTGTTGTTCTTTCCTTGGAGTTTGTTGTTATTTCCCCCTTGAGGGTTATGGTTCCCCTGGTTTTGGTTTCCCCCTGCAGGTTGGTTCTACTGGGGTTGGTTCTAGTTTCCTCCTGGTCCGAGATTATTATTGTTTCAGTTTTTCCCTTTCTTTCTGGCATTGTTCGACTGATGGGATGGATTACTTGTATTTAGTTGTTCAAAATTTTGGTATTGTTCAACACGAGATGGTTGAACAAAGTTAACCCCAGCATGTGGTTGTCCTTGTGGTGAAGGAATAGGCTGGGGGGGATTAGGAAATGGAAAGTACAGATTATGCTGTGGTAAAAATCTGTAGGATGCGTAGGAAGGCATGGTGGTTTCATTAGTGCGTAGAGTGTAAGCAGAGGTAGAGGGGGCACCAAAATTAGGTTGAGTTACGAGGCATATTTTGGGTGATAGTGGACGGAGGAAAGGTCAAGGGGTATGGTTGTGGATAAGGGGGGGAATTATAATAAGGGGGTTAGTCGTATGTAGGTGGATATTGAGGGGTTCCATACATTGGTGGTTGTTGGGGATGTGAATTGTGGTGTGTAGTGGTACCAATCAATCCATCCACTGAGTGAGACATCCCAAGTTTTTCCTGACTGAATGGCATGGGTCTCGGGGCATCTGGTAATATTGTATACAAGTACCCTGACTGTGAGTAAATGAGTTCTAATTGTTGGGCCTTGCTATTGGCTTCTTCTTCAGACTGGGGGAAGGTGGCGGCCACATCTTTGGCAAGGAGGGAAACAAGTGATTTGAGGAACCAATTGAGACATTGTTGTGGAGTAGCTTCAGCTTTGCAGAGACTACGCTGCCGACGCCATTCGTGAATGTGGTCAGTGATGTGCATGGTAGAGGTTTGTTTAAATTATGAGAGTAGTTAGAGGCCATTGTCATGACAAATTGGTAGTTGAAAGAAGGTCAAGAATGATTTTTCCAAGGATTCAAAGGTCACATGGGACCCATATTTTTCTTCTACATACCACTTAGCTGATGGGCCAGTGAGTGTAAGTTGAAATAACCTTAATCGGATAGAATCGTCTGTGATGCTGTTTGAAGAGCACCGTAAGTGAAAGGTCATGATATGGTTGGCAGGATCATCTCCTGGTTTTCCTTGAAACTTGGGGATGTTTGAAGGCAGTTTGGTAGGCATTGCTGGCCATGTGGGGTTGTGCAATATAGGATCATTGGTGAGTTTATTCAGATCCGGTATGTCGAGGGAAGCCAAGTATGGAATCTGAGGTGGTGAAAGAGGATTAGTTCCAGCCATAGTGTGAGTGTTTTACGTACCTGACCCTTGAGGGGGACTAGGTAGGTTTGTACTTCCCCCTTGAGAAGAAGTTGGCCCCCTGCTTCCATGGAAAGGAGAGTGTGGCCCATCCCAAATGGTATGTGGATGAGAAATCAAGGTCCCACGCAACCTTTGAATCCTTGGAAAAATCTTTCTTATATTTTTTCCATCTCCTTGTCCGTCATGACACTGGTTTGAAAAATATTTCATAATTTAAACAAACCACAACATTCCATATTTCTTATCATATTCACAAATGGTGTCAAATAAGAAGCATTTGTAAACCTGATACCACCCCCCAACAATGACTAGACTGGCTCCTCAAATAACCAGTCCCTGTCATCACCAAATATGTGGCTACAAACTTTCCTCAAATTGAATATGAGGCCATCATAAATACCTAACAAATTGATTTGATTTACTCCCAATCAGGGTCCTTATACTATATATTTCCAGATACTCCTAGTCATCTCCCCTTCGGTTAAGACAAGACTAGAACATCACATGTTGTAGATGGATTGATTAGGTCCATGGCTCAGTTTAACCCAAATTCTCAATTGGTACCCACATTTGGGGCCAACCAATAACATCATCCATATAGGGGGAACCCATACTATCCTCCCCCCACCCATCAAACCTATTTATAGCTCCTCCTACTCCCTCGATGGGAGGGCATGTACTTGTACCACCAACCAACATGGTGCAAGTACCACTTCTAGGTCGACCACCTACCACATCATACAAATCCATTAATGGAGTTGTCACATCAACCTCCTAAAATCAATACATATTCCCCCCACATGGTAATCTGTATTACCCTTTCCCTAGTCCCCTCTCGACCTATAGGCAGGTGTGAATTTTATTCAACCTTCTCCTATTCAACAAGTCCAAGTCTTTGAACAATTGAATACTGACAACCCCCCTAATCAGTCCAATAACAAAAAAAAGAAGGGAAAGAACAAAAACAACACAAACAAAGGGCATGGTAGCAACCATTCATAACAAAACACCCCAATAAGGGGCAACCAAAACCATGGAAACCAAAATAACTCAGGGGGAAATAATAATGGCCAACAAAGACAAGGGAAAATTAACAACCTCATGACCAATTTTCCTTATGCACTCTGTGGTTAGTATGGTCATTACACTCACCGCTGCCATTATATTGTTGATTACAAAAGGATGAAGGAAGCCATGAATCCTTCAAGGCCTCCTACCCCATAGGGACCATCACAAGTCCCTTAAAACTATATGTTATCACCAAAAAATTACTCATACAAATACAAACAATCGATGAAGAAACAGTCAACATAAATACAACATACAACCAATAATTACAAGAGTATCACAATCAGGTTGGCCGGATAATAAAAAAACTATGCAAAAATACCCTGAATTTCTACGCACATTCAACAAAGACAACTCACACACATCTGCGCGGGCTAACACGATGTACAACGTGCACAGTGCGTGCTTCACACAACTGACATTCAAGCAACCCACATGGATGCAAAAATGGCGCATTGATGATTTTGGTCGGGCCTCAACCACTTCTAGGATGAAGTGGATCTCTACCATACCCCAAAATATCCCCAAAATTTCTCCTTGGGATCATTGAAAGGATGGGAGGTACCTTCAAAGACCTCCCCATTCACATTGGAAAATAGTTGTGAAATATCTAGCCATCCTCCTATAAATAGAGGATCATTGTATGTAAAAGAGGAAGAAGTTTATTGCAGTGTTATGTTGTTCATCTCCTCTCTCAAGAACAATTTGAGCAAGTATAGCAAAGGAAACCTTTCCTCCCCTTGGGAATATTTTTTGATATATTTCTTCACCATTGTCAAGTTAGAATAGGAGAGTAGAAGTGTTATATTGAGGGATTCAAGGGCCCTCCCTTAGAAGGAATAGAGGATTCACAAATCCCACATTTATCATCTAGGTGTTCTCAAATTAAGAATATTAGTGTCTATTGGATACCAACTCTTTGTGTTCAATGACTTGCATCTCTTGTTGATAGTTGTTTAATTCATGTTTCTTTGTTTATAATTCACTTTTCCTTTGATATATGTTTCATTGTTTGCAGGTATACTAAGCATTGTTCTGTATTGTTTAGCTAGTCCAACTAAGCAATCAAGGGTCGTCTTTTTTATCACCCAAGTGACAAAAGGAACCCAAAATTTTGGCAACCATATTGGGGATTGGGGATAAAATTACTCCCCCTTTGGACTCTTAAACCTTCTATTCTCACTCTCTTGTGTTTGCAAGATTCAAAACCGGCTCAATCTACCCTTTTGACACCATAATTCAACCCTCTATCGAAGGATTTCATTTTAAATTTTCGGCCTTCCATTTTCCTGTGTGTGCATGGGTTTAGGAGAAACAATCGCGTGATACACATGGAACCACACATCTGCGTCTTTTTTATTTTGTGTGGTCTGCACACTTTGCGCTTTTGTTTGTGCATAAATCCATGTAGAATCTCTTTTTCACTACATTGTAAGGGATTTTAAGGCTGAATTTTTTTCGGTGTCTTATATTTCTTTTATGCACTTTGTAAAACCCATAACAAGTAGGCTTGAGGTTCATTCTTGCATAGATAACTTAGCCACACATAGGATTCTAGGGGGATTAAAAAGAACCATAGTATTTTTTTTTTCCTTGGTTTCCACATGGATGTCTTAAAGTTTAGCATTTGAATTTCATTAAAAGATTTTATTTTACAAAAACATCACATTTCGGCACTAGGAGGCTATTTAGACAATCTTGGAGTGTTCTCTTTCCTCGCACACTTGTGTGATCTTGGAAATCAGAAAAATATATTTCTTGAAGAAACCTTCATCTCCCTTTAAAATCAACCATTTTAGGAGAGGCCAATACATCTTAGCTTGTTTTTGAAACATAATCTCAAATAATTGTAAGGGCCCATACATGCACACATGTGCATAATATTAGGATAGTTTCAAATTCTTAGACTAAATCACTTAGGAAGTTTAAAGCATTGTGAGGGCCCACACATGTGTTATGAGGAAAAATATCTCTATGGAAAGGAATAAACTACAACAGACAGAATGAAACACAGAAATTAACTCTAATCCCAAGTATGATATATAAAATAAATGCCAACAAGACAAGGCTACGAGCCTACCTCGTTTGGACGTTCGATGAAGACCACCATTGAGCACACAACCCAAAGCTCTATACCTGCAACTTTTCCTCAACAACCAAGATATGCAAGCATATAGTGATAATGTATAGTGTTAGCATAGCATAATCCATTAACATACATGAAAAATGCGCCCACGGAATAATAATTCAAATATTTGCAAGATATCAATTGGATGAGAAAAGAGTATTTCTATTAAAATAATCAACAAAAGTACATAGGTGAAAAACTTCTGTAACGACACATATCAGAACCAAGAAACTAAGTCCCTACAACTAGGCCTCCACCACTTCAATCTTCCACCAAAGGCAACCTCATATAAAGGAGTTGATGAGGTTCTTCATCACAAAGAAGGAAGAGCTTGGGGGCTGAACAAGGAGTTCAAACTTTCAAGGACAAAGGGATGTAGACTCAATATGAAGTGAAATTTCTCCAGAGTGTCTTTGTCTCAAAGTTGAATTTTTGAATCCCTCAAGGCTTGGATATGCTCAATTTATAGCCTTCAAATGGAACAGAAGGGTCGATTCAAAGTGTTTCAAGTATATGGAAGGCAAGGATCATGGATCTTGTGACATGGCATGGAAACATGACATTATCTTTAATTTATGCACCAAACCCTATATACGTGTGTTGTAGTGGAGAAACTTGCATATACGCTTGTTTTATAACTGACAGGGTGCGTATATGTGGAAAAATATGCTTTTTTGGCTCTGGAAGGTGCAAAAGGGGACTTCAAGTCTGCACAGAAAAATGGAAAATCCATTCAAGCAAGTTTCATGGGGTGAGGCAAAATTTATTGTAACAGATGCCCCCTAATGTGTGAGGTCAAAGGAGTATCAGTGATGGATGAAATGCATTATAATTCCCAGAAATGGAGTAATGGAGACTTAGCTAGAAGTACTAGTTACTCATGAGAATATTATAATCCATAATGACTTTGTACACATGGATGCCAATCTGAATTACACTGCATATCCATTTGGAAATATATCAAATAGTTGTTCATGGCCATGAATAGGAAATACAAAGAAGACATATGCCATAGGCTGTCATAGTCACAAACAATGTAACAACCCTAGTCGAATATGTGCTTAGGGATTATTAAGTAAAAATTTATTATTAATTAATTAAATTAAAATGTTAGAGAGCATGGGTTTTGAACCCAAGACCCCCCACCAAGCGAAGCGCCTTAAGAAGAACACTAGCGCCAACACGCCCTCATAAGTCTTTACAAATAAATTCTTATACTTAATTAGATTAATGGTAACACGGTAGCGATTAGAGTGGTATTATTATTAGGAAGATACAGTATGAAGATTAAGACTAATTGGCTTATTACCTAACCTATTGATCCAGAGCCAGCTAACCGAGTTGAATCATAATTAGTGAATGCATTGGAAATCAAGGTAAAGGCTTATTTAGCGCTGCTGATCTTGTATCCCAAGTATAAACTCCGATTGTCCAAGCGTCAGGCTCACGAGACCGCACACACAACTCATCAAGACAAGCGCCAAGTCCCCCCACTCCATTCAACCAGTCAAAGTCAACGCTAAATCTCAAGGCAACATTCGACAACGCCAACACTAGGCACCAGGGAAAAGCTCACGAGTCAAGCATCAGAGGATATTTAGTTATAAGAAAAAAGTTAAGAGGACTTAGACTAGGACAAGTGGGAAGGAGGCGACATACTCACTAGGAGAGTAAGCAAGAGGAATTGGCGAGTATGGCGCAAGGCTAGCGTAGCTACAGGGCAAGGGAACCATTAGTTTTTTTTTTAAGGGTGAAGAAATTGAGATTAGACGCTTAATCCTAATCCTAACCTAGCCAATCCCCGAAAGGAGTAATGTCTATTTACAGACAAGTAAAGAAAACTTACTCCTAACCCTGTTTCTAGTTTGAGTAGCACCAATTTGAAATGTCCTTGAACTCACCCTGAAAACTTTAATTGATGTAGGTTAAAGCATACAGGATGGTCAAGACTCAAGGGAATCGAGGCAGGGGAGCGTCGTCGCAAGCACCGCCAACACCACCAGCGCCACCACCACCATTGCCCGAACTAGCTCTCATACTGCGCTCGTTGGAAGCCATTAATGAGACTTTAAAGGGGCGATAACCGGCAGTGACTAAAGTGGAACCCCACTGTCTGGAATGGGTAATCTAGAAGCGTCAAGGGATTCAGGGGGAGGACCTCCACCTGAAGACATCACACGAGAATTGCAGAAGATCAAACTTCCAAAGTTTGCTGGGGGTCGCGCCAGTGAATGCGCAGAAGCATGGTTGGAAGGCATGACAAGGTGTTTTTCCTTAAGGGACTATGCGTCCAACTTAAAGGCAAAGATCACAATTTTTCAGTTAAGAGACAACACCTTGAACTGGTGGGGCAACCTGAAAAGACAACTGCACCTTACCCCAGACATAGTATCTTGGGAACTTTTCGAGGTGAGGTTCCGAAGGAAATATCTGCCAGCTTATTATGAGGAACAACAGGTAGGGGAATTTCATGCCTTAGTACATGGAAATAGAACGGTGGAAGAATATGAGATCAGATTTATGGAACTGGTCAAATATGTTTCTTATATGGATAATGACCAACGACAGGCAGAGTGCTTTGCCTATGGATTGAACCCTAATATAAGAGCTATGGTGCGGATGTGGAAACCATCTTCAGTAGCGGAAGCAGTGGAAAATGCGCATTATGCGGAGGAACACATGAACTTAACCGGGGGTACAAGACCGACATTTCCACATCATCCTGGATTTGTAGGGAAGGCCTCGAGGACATTTCCTAAGGGAGGGGGCTCAAGGGCACTGCCATATGGTAACAGAGTTGCGCCAAGGACAATAGCTGCAGGGATTTCAATGGCAGCGAGTACAACATCTCGTTCATCACCAACAATGCAGATAGGTCCACGACCATCTCAGGGAATAACGAGTAGGGGCAGGGGTTCCAGGGGAAGGAACTCATTTAAGAGACAATCACATAACAATGCACATGTTTAATCTCGTGTTACCTGTTGGGGGTGCAGAGGACCCCATTACCAGCATGAATACCCAGAGTTACAATCTGGGTTTGTACATAGAGAAGGAAAGGCACCAATGGGGAGATCAAGTAGCAGCCACCAGATTTAGGCAACGGTTAATAATCACCAGGCTGAACATCAATCCATGATGATGGAGTCATCAAGTACGCTAAATCATATCAACGTTAAGATTTTATTTGATTCTGGTGCTACAGATAGTTTCATTTCACCATCTGCATTAAAAAAGAGTGGGTTGGAAGCCTACGCACACGATGACTTTAAACAAGTCGAGATGGCTTCGGGGGAAAAACAAGCGGTAGGACCTAGTGTTGATAATTGTATAGTAGACCTGGGAGTGGGTACTACCAGGTTGAAGGTATACGTCACTGCTCTCAGGGTGTATGACCTAATCATTGGAATGGATTGGTTAACATCTCACCGAGCCATGGTAGATTGTTTCGCAAAGAGGGTGCTTTGTGTCGACGACGAAGGAAGGCCAGTAGAGATCCAGGGTGTACAGAGAAAAGTGTCATTACGCTTTATATCAACTATGAAGGTTAAGCGATGCTTGAGACAAGGGTGTCAATTGTATGTAGTGGAAGCAGTGAATGAAAGGAAGGGACCCTCATTGGATCAGTACCCAGTATTGTCAGAATTTAAGGATGTTTTTCCGAACGAGTTACTAGGGTTACCTCCTGAGAGGGAGATTGATTTTACTATTGAGCTAAAACCTGGAGCAGAACCAATCTCCAAGACTCCGTATCAGATGACAGCGTCGAAACTTTGTGAATTACAAATGCAGTTGAAAGAGTTATTGGACTTAGGGATAATAAGACCCAATATCTCACCTTGGGGCGCACCAATAATTTTTGTAAAGAAGAAGGATGGATCCTTACGACTGTGTATAGACTACAGGGACTTGAACTATGCTACAGTGAAAAATAGGTACCCAATGCTGTGAATAAATGACCTTTTCGATCAGATGAAAGGAGCAGTGGTATTCTCAAAGATCGATTTGTGATCAGGGTGTCATCAATTAAGGATTAAGGAAGGTGATATCCCAAAAACTGCCTTCCGAACTCAGTTTGGACATTACGAGTTTGTCGTCGTACCTTTCGGATTGACCAATGCACCAGCAGTATTCATGAGCCTCATGAATGGCATATTCCAAAAGTACTTAGATCGATTTGTACAAGTCTTTCTGGATGACATCCTCATCTATTCCAAGAACGAAAGAGAACATGAGGAACACTTGCGAGTAGTGTTGTTCTGCCTTAGAGAGAACAAACTGTATGGGAAGTTGTCAAAGTGTTCCTTCTACCAGAAATATATTCACTATTTAGGTCATATCATTTCCGGCGAAGGAATCTTTGCGGACCCGGAAAAAGTAAAGGCCATTATGGAGTGGCCAGTGCTGAAAAATTCCCATGAGGTGAGAAGCTTCATGGGATTAGCAGGTTATTACCAGAGATTTGTGGAAGGATTCTCAAAAATAGCGAAACCCATCACCACTTTTCAATGCAAGGGGGTCAGGTATGAATGGACAGAAGAATGTGATAGTGCATTCATTGAGCTTAAGAGGTTACTAACCAGTGCGCCAATTATACGAGTGTCGGATATGGAAAAGGACTTCACAGTCTGCACAGATGCCTCGAAGCAAGGGTTGGGGGCCATGCTAATGCAGGATGGAGGAGTGATAGCTTATGCGTCAAGGAAGTTGAAGAAACACGAAGAGCTATATGCAACTCATGATTTAGAGTTGGCAGCTGTAATGTTAGCTCTGAAAATTTGGAGGCACTATCTTGTGGGGCGAAACTTTGAGCTCAAAATGGACCATCAAAGTTTAAAACATCTCTTCACTCAAAGAGATCTGAATTCCAGGCAAAGGCGATGGAGTGAGTTTATGAGTGAGTACGAT
>ML782313.1:307486-347382 GCA_009831015.1 Picea engelmannii | reverse complement strand
ATTAATCTAAGAATCCTGGATTACATTAAAATAACACTTGCAATGGGAAAGAACAACTATTCTGCAATCAGAGAACATGACCCTTACTCTCAAACAGAGACTTCAGTACTAACACTCTTTCATGAAAACAGTAATGCAGAAAATAATTAACTCTACCTAACAGAGAACAAAGCCTCCTAGTTCCTTCCTTTCTAAGCAGGAGCCTTGAGCCTGATTTCTGTTTTAGCACACTTGTGAGGTTGAGGTTTACAGAGAACAGGGCAGCCTGATCTCTTCCTTTATGAGCAGAGATCCTTAACCCAGTTTCTGGCTAGCACAATTGCAGAAGTAATGGAAGTCTACAGAGAACAGGATTTTTTGGTTCCTTCCTTTCTGAGCAGGAACCCTTAACCCAATCCCTGGTTATCACACTCGCAGAGGTAAATGAAATCTACAGAAGACAAGGTGTTTTGATTCCTTCCTGTCTGAGAAGGAACCCTTAACCAAATCTCTGGCTAGCACACTTGTAGCAGTAAAGGAAATCTACAGAAGACAAGGTGTTTTGATTCCTTCCTATCTGAGAAGGAACCCTTAACCAAATCTCTGGCTAGCACACTTGCATAGGTAAATGAAATCTACAGAAGACAAGGTGTTTTGATTCCTTCCTGTTTGAGTAGGAACCTTTAACCAAACCTCTGGCTAGCACACTGGCAGAAGTAAATGTAATCTACAGAGGGTAGGATATTCTGATTCCTTTCTGTCTGAGCAGGAACCTTTAACCCAGTATCTACTAGCCTCATAAAATCATCACACAAGATTGCTGATAAAAAGAATTACAAATTCCATTCAATAAACTAAGACAGAGTCAGTAGTGTTTCAGCAAAGCGGAATCCATTAAAAACAGTGTTTCAGCAAACGACAGTTAAACAAAGCATAAACAGGAATTGTACTAACACACTTCTAACTAATGGGTGAATCTTGTGAATAAGGTGGGCCCTCCCTTCTCACAAGATTCCCCTGAAACAAGGAAGCTAGAAAGAGATACTCAAAGCAGTCTTCTATTCATCTATCGAAATATCACATTACAATTTGGGAAATAGAATACGTCCCGCTTCTCTGGAGTTGCTTCAATACATAAAACTTGGATGCCTCGAATGGTGATTTCCTTTGATTTAAAGAGGAGATCCCTTCGATACAATAATTACAATGCATAACTGAGCCTTATCCTAAATCGGATCTTCTTTCTAAACCAGCATAGGATGTCCTAATCTCACGCAACCGAATGCTATTACAGGAGCTGAATGAGGTATTGCTGTTACGACTGGTGTAACAGCTTCTTGTTGTTGCGGATGCTGTTTTAGCATCGCAATTCGCGGGTTGTTTCAGCCACGTGAATTGCGCTCTGACTGTGTTGACCGCTGACAGTGACGGCTTCCTTGTGTTTCAACATTGTCGGTTCTGGCGGTTTCCTCTGTGTTTCAGCATCTGCAACTCTGGACTGTGTAACAACTCCGTGTTTCAGCATCTGTGACTTGGGACTGTGTAACGGCTCCGTGTTTCAACATCTGCATCCTCAAACTATAAGGCAGCTCCGTGTTTCAGCATCTGCGACCTCAGACTGTTCTGTTTTTCAGCAATAGGCCTCAAGCGCTAATCTGCAGTTTTGAACACTTATGCATTTCTAATCAATGGTTAAGTACGAGAGTGATGTAAAATATTATGCAAAACAGATTAAACATATAGTAATGAGAAGGGACGTTGTATACCTTTGAAATGATCAGATAAAGTGATAGTATGAGTCTAAATGTAGGTGATCAAGAGTATAATGGTGGCAAAAAGTATAGGCAAAAAGGTGCATTGTGTGGTCCTAACAACATGGTTATTAAATTTAAGAGGGTTAATACATTTAATTGTTTAATTAAAGGATTAAATATACAAAGGGGATAAGAAGCATTAAATGTAAGGATAAGAAACATTAATAATCGGATAAGACATTAACTAAGATGATAAGACAATGAATGTATGGATAAGGAAATAAACGAGGAGGAGAGGATCGGTGAAGGAGGAATATGAGGGGAGGAGGCTTATGGAAGGAGGGGAATTTTTTGGAGGGTTCTCTTGGATTTGCTGGTTGAGAGTTTGAGTTCTGTAGTCGGGGAAGGATCATTACGGGGGGCACCGGTTTGCTGGGGGTTTTGGGCACGGGGGCCAGGATATCCATATGGTATCCTGGAGCTAGGAAGCCGGACAGGGTGCTCCTAGCTGGCAGGGAGGAAACATGGTTTGGGCAGAGTTGATCAACGCATCAAGCAACAAGGCAACAACAAGGCAGCAGGGGGAAGGGACAATCATATCGGCATAAATTAGCATCAGAAGCAGGTAATTTGTTATGAAAGTGCTAAGTTTTTTTTTGCTGTAGTTAAATATTAATCTCTGCTGAATATTGCGTCTATGCTGGTGATTAATTTATTTGTGTGATAAAAATGATTTATATCAAAAATTAGTATTTACAGGCACTACAAACAAGGTGTAGTGGAATCCAGTCTCAAAATCAATCTGAAGATATCTTTATACAATGGAGTACAATATGATCTCCCGTGATCACTGAATTCATATAGGTATTGGTCCAATGAAAGACAACAACAAATTAGGATTGATGCTACTACAAGTTGGAGGTCTTCTACACTATCCACCAAAGGTGAAATTCTACATCATGTGAATAGAGGAGTTGAGGTCGAACACAATGAGACTTCATTTGATTACCGGTCATTAAGGTATATTGTTAACAAACACGAGACAACCTACCGATAATGAAAGTAGGTATCAAGGCACCAAGTACATTCTACAAGTGTGAATAAGGGTGTTGAGGTCGAACACTTGAAGAATCCATCGATCAAGGGACATTGATGTATTCACAATTGTCAATGGCAGGAGAACCTGCCACTGATTATTGCAAGCCTCTAGGTACTCATAGGACTCTAGGTCTCATTTCCATAATAGATGAGTTGAAGTAGATGGAAGGAGACCCGCTGAAAAGAGAGCATTAGGTAATCTCCCATCATTCAGCATGATGTACAAAGCAATAGCTTGATTATTAGGAGGAGCTCATATGAATAAGATGTTAATGAACTAATGACCTTGTGCATCCCTCACATGCACCAGATGCAAGTAGTGCACATAAGAGACCCTATGAATAGTAGCCAATAATGAAAACTACCAACAAAGGCGAGGAAACAACCAATAAGGATAATTGAATCCAAGACATTGCATGAATCCCAATGTGTGAATATATTTCTTATCGTCGAACATAAGGGAAACCCCCTAGTCAATGACCAATGAGGAGATGTCAACTTTTGGGTTCAAGGTTACCTACTGATCTGGGATATTTTCATCGTGACTTATAAATAATTGTATTAAATGAGCATAAATTAAAGTGCACCATTAAAGAAGGGAAAACTAAAAAATGAAGAGACATAAGCATCATATATGAACACAAAAACTTGATAACGACGTTCGTCCCTGGTGGACTATGTCTCTGGGTCCTGCTCTCAAATGGATAGTCTCTTTCATTAACTTAGCAAAAGAATTTGGCAAGTACATAAAAATACCACATTATGAAATCAAGCTACATAAATAATGTTCAAATAAGAAAATAAACATCACCATTGAATTCATGGTGTTGAATTACCCAAAAACGATTGCCTCCACTCCTCGATCCGGCTCTGGCACTCCCAGGCCCAAGAAGAATTTTGTCTCGATTTTTGTGAAAATCCTTTGCCTTGAAATCTATTCCTATAGTCATACAATCGCACCTCCCCCTTCTGGCTGGGAGGAACCCAGCTTAAATAGAAAAGCGATAGACAGATTTACCAACGGGCTCCGTTGATGAGTTGGTTGTTGGTACTATTATTAAAGCGTTAATGTTGGGGGAGGTCCCGGGGTCAAACCCACGGGCCTCCCTTTTGGGCCATTGGTTATAACCACTACTAATTTTGGATATCAACTTCTATAGTTGGCATATGCTGCTAGATATGGTGGACCTCCACCATATTTGGCGGGGTCGGGCCCCATATATGTTTTTCAATTTTCGGTTACGGGTCCTCCTTGGACGTTTTGGGGGTGCCACGTGTCACCCACTGACTGGGCCACGTGGTGCTCATTGATTGGTCCACATGTTTGCTGACATCACTACCCATTCAACCTGTACATGACACGTGGCACTTCCTAAATGGTGCCACATTGCGTCGCGTCACAAGATGAAGTACATTTGATCCTGGGAGGTTACTTGAAGTATGTTTTGAACCGATAAACAAAGCGAAACGTGCCCCCCGGAGCCCACCTACTAGGATAGATCACCTCGGTGGTCTAGGGATATGGTTCTTCCATAGAGGGTTGAGGTCTTCTCTGTGGTGTAGAGGGTATAGGTCCCCTATGTAGGGTGGTGGAGGAAGAGGTTCGAAATTCATATACATCTATATCAGGGGTAGTTCCAGATCTAGTGGACCCAGTCAACCACGAGTAGTTAAACCTAGGGTAAGGGGGTGGGCTGACATCTTTTTCCCCTTCTATATAATGCACCTCGATTCTTATTGTTTCCCAACCAACAACCGAACATGAAATACGCATCCCCTCTTCTATCGAGGGGGTGCCACGTGGCACTTTTCTACTGGTCCACATGGACCCCTAAAAAGCCCATTGACAGGTGACACGTGGCAACCTCTATTGCTACCATGTGGCATGTCGATGTCAGCCATCGTCATGCTAATGCCATCCTACCATGTCATTTTTTGACGTTAGTAGTATGGATGATGATGTGGCCCTTGTTGACTTGCCCTTTTGACTGTAACTTTGACCACAAATATCTTCCAAAATGTAACTTTGTTTGATGAGTTGTTTGCATCGTTAGAAATCTTATGATGCGCTCTTCACGATCATGCCATTTTCACCGAGTTTTGGAAACTTTGAATTTTTTCCCTTTCCTTGTCTGCTGAAGCCATTATGAGTGTTCTGAGTTGCCTCTGTGAGTTCTAAGTTGTTCTTTGCCTTCTATGGATCCTTTTTGGATCACACCTTCCCATTGAGAGCTTTTTGGACCACCCAAATCTTTCATCAATCAACATGTAAGTGAGGGAAGAGTCCCCTCACTTTGTCCTTCTCGATCCACTTTGCCTTGCTTGGATGTGTGCCTTTTAAGCCTACTCGAAGATCATCAACATCACCCCTACGTGAAGTCATTTAGACTATAGACGGAGTTAGATTCTAACGAAGGAATGTGTATTTCTGTAAAATGCCTTTCCAACGGGCTATCACGCACCTGAAAAAAGAGGTCATATGAAAAAGTTACTATCCTAGGAAGTTGAGGTACCAAATTACACCAACTTACCCATAGGGCCCACATGACTTTTGGCGTTTCACCTTCTAGGGTTAGGTTTTTGGATGTCTAGGGTTTTGGCATTCATGAGTAATATGTAAAGGCCCTTTGGAGCCTCATTGTAATCCATTTTTCTCAGGTGAATGTGTGTAGCAGACACATATCTTCTCAGAGATAGCTACCACCATTCGAGCAAGTTTCAATTATGCAATTTTACAGTTTCAGCCTATTTCATTATTTAATAGAAGATATTGTTCATTGAATATTTGTGTTATTCCTCCTACCTCTGTGTTGATTGTATTCAGTTTGTTAATCCGTTCGTTCCTCTCCTAAATCCAGATCAGTGGTATCAAAGCAATCTGCTCTTCATTTATTTTTCTTCATGCATGTCCCTGACAAGGTCTGGGTACAAGAATTTGGGACTCGAACCAATTAAGCCATTACCAGATTGACTGCTCCGAGACTGAAAAAAACCCATGGGATACAAAAAGAAATATGATGGAGTAGGAGATCCTATTAAAATGTTGCTCGAGGAAGCCCTCACACGAAAAAGGAATGAAATGATGGACAAATTCACATAGATCCTTTGACGTTTGCCCATGGGAGAAGCATCTTCATCAGGTGACCATGCAACCCCCTTAAAGGTACAGGTAAATTTTTATATTCCATTATTCGAAGGACTGATAGATGTGAATGCTGTAGATAAATGGTTGAATCTGCTAGAAGGATATTTTTCGGTCCATAATTTTTCCGATCGGGAAAATATCACTTTTTCACTCCTCAAGGCCGTTCCCCATGTTAAAGACTGGTGGGATACTTACTTTGAGAAAAGGTCCATGGAGGAATCTGCAATTTTTGTGGTGGCCCCTACATGGTATTCCTTCCGGGACGCCATAAAATAACAATACTACCTTGTTGGAAGCTATGAGGACCAGTACACCAGATGGACCACCCTACATCAGGAAAGGGACCAGACAGTACCAGAGTTCACCAATAATTTCCATACCCTCCGCACCAAATTGGGTATCAAATATTTTGAGCGTCATCTGGTGCTCAAATACTCTGACTGTTTGCATAGATACATTCAAACAAAAATGGAGTTCCTGGACATCACCTCATTGGGCACAACTTATAGATATGCTGTCAAGATTGAGAAAAAATTTAAGCATAAACGATGAGAGTTTGGATCTGCAAACCCCTCACAGCCGAAGAAGGGCAAAGGAAACCCCAACCCACACAACAGGGGACCAAGTCACGATGGCTGCCCTCAGGACAATCCATCCAAGCCACAACACAAGAAGGGCAACGAGAAGACAAAGAAGGACACGGGAAAATGGTGTGAGTACCATAAAATTCCTGGGCACAACACCGACAAATGTCGCTCCAAGAAGTCCCTCGTGGTCGAGCTGAAGGCTTCTGAGTTAAAGTCCGATTCTGATTTCGAGTCAAATCCTGAAGGAGGGAAGTATATTATCGATGCTGAACACAGTTCCATAGTCTCTACCACCAAATTCTAGCCAAGCAAACCAGAAGAACTAGAGGAAGGGGAATGCCTCTTTCACCAACATATGTGGGTGAAGGGGGCTCCGATTCACTTCATTGTCAACAACGGTAGTCAGAAGAACCTGATTTCAGTAGAGGTCATCAAGCGACTGAACCTGCCAATGACATTGCACCCACAACCTTACACCATCAGATGGCTTTGTCAAGGAAGAGATCTCCGTGTCAGCCAACAGTGTCGTCTGCCCTACAACATCAAGCCTTTCAAAGATGAGGTACTACGTGATATTTCTCCCCTTGAAGTTTGTGATGTTCTTTTAGGACAACCATATTTGTGGAAGCGTCATGCTGTGTATGAGTCTAGAACCTACAATGTTATTATTACTTTGGGTAGACAATTGTATAGGATCCCAAAGGTGGCACCGCCTATTGCTATTTCTTTAATCTCTGCCAAGCAATGCAGTAAGGTCATTTCGCAGACCAGGAAGTTCATCTTCTTTGTGATCATTTCTCAAAGTAAGAAAAAGGTCGCCGCCACATTTATGGCCTCTACACAATGCCTCTCTTTGCAGCAGAAGCAAGTGGACATGATCGTGGAATAATACAAAGATATCTTCGTCTCATCTACAAGGGTACCGACACACTACCAAGTCAAGTATCCAATTGATATGACCACCAACACACCTCTACCTAATGGACCAGTCTATCAGCGCTCACTTATGGAGAATGACAAAATCAGGCATCAGATCCAAGAGCTTCTTCAAAAGGGGCACATTAGACCCAGATCCTCCCCTTGTGGAAGCTCGATTGTACTGGTGTAGAAGAAGGACGGGACTCGGCGAATCTGCATTGGTTACAAAGCCTTAAACAAAATCACAGTCAGGAACCGCTACCCCATTCAAAAGATTGATGACCTTCTTGACCAACTCAAGGGGAAAAATTATTCAGGAATATTGACCTGAAGTCTGGCTACCACCAGGTTCCCATCGAACCAACTGATGTCTGGAAGACAACCTTCAAGTCTAAAGAAGGTCTCTAAAATTGGCTATTCATGCCCTTTGGATTAAAAAATGCACCAGCCACTTTCATGCGGTTGATGGATGATGTATTGAGACCCTTCACCAACTCCTTTGTGGTAGTATATTTGGATGACATCCTCATCTTCAACAAAATGTGGGAGGAACACATGCAACATATTCAACAGGTTTTGAGCACTCTGCAACAACACAAGCTTTATGCCAACTTGGAAAAATGCTCTTTTGGCATGAACAAGGTCCAATACCTGGGATACATTGTTTATGAGCATGGGGTACATGTTGATCAAACTAATATCCAAGTCATCCATGACTGGCTAGCCCCGACCACACTGACCGAGCTTTAGAGCTTCTTGGGACTCGCCAATTTTTACTGACGGTTTGTGTTGGGATTCTCCCATATTGCATGGGCCCTCAACTAGGTGACCAAGGGTGGTGGTAGGGAAAATTTCATGTGGGGGAAGGAGCAACAATGAGCATTCAAATATCTGAAACATCATTTGTGCTCAGCTCTAGTACTCTCCTTGCCCGATCTGCAACAACCATTCGAGATTGAGACTGACACATATGACTATGTTGTAGGTGCAATTATCACTCGACACGAGCATCTGGTGGCATACCTATTCTAGGTGGATATTGGTGGCCACCCACCTTTTCGAACTGGCTCAAAACAGTTTTCTAGCAATTTTGGCAATTTACTTTTTTTAGCAGTTTTAACTTCCGAGGCCATTTTGAGGGCCTAAATGAAGTTTTTTTAGGGATTGAGATTCTAAATGATAGCCAAAGGCATTATTGAGCCCCCACAATGAATCTCCTTGATTATGCCTTTCCAACGGGCTATCATACGACTAAAACAGAGATCGTATGCAAAAGTTACGACCCTGGGAAGTTGATGTACTAACTTACCCAAACGGGGCTCACATGACTTTTGGCGCTTCATTTCCTAGGGTTAGGTTTTTGGATGTCTAGGGTTTTTGGCATTCCTGTTTATTGTAAAAATTCCTTTAGAGCCTCATTGTAATCATCTTCTGGTGAATGATCGCAACTGTCACATCTCTTCTCAGAGATAAGCCGCCGCCATTCCAACCAGCTTGTTTCCGCTGCATTTTACAGTTTCATCTTTTTTCCTTATTGAATAGAAAACCAATTTTACTGTATCTTTGTTATTTTATGTTAAGCACCTGTTAATAATTTGTATTCATTTCATTCTTCTCATAAAATCTGGATCAGTGGTATCAAAGCGGTCTGCTCCTTGCCGTCTTAATGCATGTCCCCAATGAGGTCGGAGTACAAAGAGTTGGGTCTCAAGCTTGTTTCTCTTGAGGAAAAAAGCACTTGCACACCCAAGCGACCTCTCATGGTAGGAGAAAAGAAAGATGTCAGGACAAGATATCCTTTCTAACTATTGATCGAGGAATCCCTCATGCAACAGAGGAACAAGATGATGGATAGTTTCACGAAAATCCTTCGGCAACTACCAACATGCGATACATCTTCTTCGAGTGGAGGCGCCACCCCCTTCAAGGTACAAATAAACTTAGATATTCCTATATTGAAGGTCATATAGATGCAAATGCTGTAGATAAGTGGTTGAATCTACTAGAAGGGTATTTTTCTGTCCATAACTTTTCAAATAGAGAAAATATTACTTTTGTGCTCCTCAAAGTTGTTCCCCATGTCAAAGATTGGTGGGAAACTTTATGTGAGAAAAAGGAAATAGAGGAACCCTCATTATTTACAGTCACGACCACCTGGGAATCCTTTAGAGATGCTATTAAGGAACAATACTACCCTGTCAGAAGCTATGACGACTTGTATACCAAATCGACCACACTGCGACAAGAAAGAGACCAAGCAGTGCCATATTTCACAAATATATTCCATACCTTGCGCACCAAGATGGGTGTCAAAGATTCAAAGTGACATATGGTGCTCAAGTGTTGCGGTGCTCTACATAGATACATCTAGATCAAAATGGAATTTCTGGACTTCTCATCCTTGGGCGTGACCTACCGATCTGCCGTCAAAATCGAGCAGAAGCTCAAACAAAAGACGCGGCAATTTGGGCCTGGAAACCCCTCACAAAAAAAGCCAGGAAAGGGCGGCCCCAACCCACAAAAAAAAGGACAAACCAAAGATGGATAGTATCAGGAAAACTAGTCCAAGCTGCAAGCAAAGAAGGACACCAGAAAGACAAAGAAATATACCGAGAAGTGGTGCGACTTCCATAAGATCCCTTAGCATAACACTGCTGAATGCTGCTCAAAGCAGTCGCTGGTGGCCGAAGTGAAAGCCTATGAATCAGATGCAGGTTATGAATCTAAGCCAGAACTAGAAAGGAGAAGGCAGATCATTGACGTGGAACCTAGTGCCACTGTTTCTACCACCAAGCTCCAGCCTGGTGAACTAGATGAGCCAGAAGAAGGAGAGCGCCTCTTCCATTCACAGATGTGGGTAAAAGGCACCTCTCTGCACTTTATCGTTGATAGCGATAGCCAAAAGAACCTCATCTCGACAGAGTTTGTCAAGCAGTTGGCCCTGCCAACAATGCTGCACCCACAACCCTACACCATTGGATGGCTCCGCCAAGGAAGCGATCTCCATGTCAGCCAATAGTGTCGAATTTTGTATGACATCAATCCCTTCAAAGATGAGACATTATGTGATGTTGCTCCTCTCAAACTTTGTGATGTTCTTTTTGGCCAACCTTATTTATGGAAACTTCTTGCTGTATATGAGTCTAGGCCTCGTAGTCTTATTACTAATTTGAACAGGAAATTGTATGGGATACCCGAGGTAGTCCCACCTAGTGCTATTTCCTTGATCTCTGCTAAGAAATGTAGGAAGGTCATCTCTCATACAGGGAAGTTTGTCTTCTTCGTGATTCACTCTTAGGATAAGAAAAATATCATAGCCACATCTAAGGTCTCTACGACCGACCTCTCCACACAACAGAAGCAAGTAGATAAGGTCATGGAAGAATACTTAGATATCTTCTCCTCACCTACCGGGGTACCTTTGCACTACCAGGTCAAGCACCCCATCGATCTGACCCCCGACACACCGCTGCCCAATGGGCCAATCTATCACCTCTCTCTATTAGAGAATGAGGAGATCAAGTGACAGATCCAAGAAATTCTCCACAAGGGGCACATTCATCCCACCTCATCATCGTGCAGGAGCCCAATCGTGCTGGTATAGAAGAAAGATTGAAACTGGTGAATCTGCATTGATTATCGGGCTCTGAATAAAATTACAGTGAGAAACCAATACCCGATTCCCCAAATTGATGACCTCCTTGATCAACTCATGGGGGGAAAATACTTCAGTAAGATTGATCTGAAGTCTAGCTACCACTAGGTCCCGATAGAACAAACATATGTATGGAAGACCGCCTTCAAGTCAGAGGAAGGCCTTTTTGAATGGTTGGTCATGTGCTTTGGTTTGAAAAATGCTCCAACCACTTTCATGAGAATGATGGATGATATCCTGAGACCATTCACCAATACTTTTGTAGTGGTGTATCTGGATGACATTCTCATTTACAACAAGACTTGGGCCTAACACTTGCAACATATTCAACAGGTTCTGCACACCTTGTGACAACACAAGCTATACACTAACTTGGAAAAATGCTCCTTCGGCATGGATAAGTTCCATTACTTGGGCTACATTATTGGTGTACATGTGGACCCAGCCAAGATCCAAGTCATCCGTGACCGGCCAGCCCCAACCACACTGACTGAGATTCAAAGCTTCTTGGGCCTTTCCAATTTCTACCATAGGTTCGTGTTGGGATTCTCCCATATTGCATGGGCCCTCAGCCAAATAACCAGGGGTGGTGGTAAGGAAAAATTTGCGTGGGGCCCGTCCCAAAAACAAGCGTTCGATGATATGAAGCAACGCTTATGCTCAACCCTAGTACTTTCACTATTAGACTTGCAACAACCCTTTGTGATTGAGACAGATGCTTTAGACTATTCTGTGGGCACCGTTCTCACTCAGCACAGCCACCCCGTGGCCTATCATAGTGAGACACTATCATATGTTGTCTGTAAGTACCCTAATTATGACAAATAAATGTACTCCATTGTGCAAGCTTGCCGCTAGTGGAGACATTACATTCTTGGGAAGGAGACAGTCATCCACACTGATCATAATCCACTGCAGTTCATGCAGACATAAGGAAAATTGCAGAATGACCACCATCAAAAGTGGTCCACATACTTGCAACAATTCCACCTCAACATCAAGTATAAAACAAAAATCACCAATCACGTCGCTGATTGCCTCAGCAGACCACTAGTCTTGCATACATGATACCTCTGGATGGCCCCAACTCTATGAGATAGACCCGGACTTCGCCACCACCTACCAAATGTTGGGTGCAAACACAATTGTCAATAATTTCTATCTTCAAGATGGGTTGTTGTGTCGTCTGGGACATATCTGTGTTCCATCAAGCGAGCAAGTGAAGATGTTCTAGGAAGTCCACTATAGTGGGGTGGAAGGACACTTCGACGTCGAAAAGATAGTGGCGATGCTACATAAACATTTCTATTGACCGAAACTTTGATAGGAGGTTAGCAAGTATATCAGGTCCTGGACTACTTGCGCTATCACCAAATCGACCACCAAGAAATAGGGCCTGTACACCCCTCTTCCTACTCTTGACAGGCCATGGGAATCCATCTCAATGGACTACATGTTGGACCTCCCGTCCACCAAGTGGGGAAATGACTATGTTTTTGTGGTTGTGGATCACTTTTCTAAGATGGCAATTCTGGTTGCTTGTAAGAAGAGCATCACAACAGAGGCCACTACCAAGATCTTCTTTGAACAAGTTTGGTTACATTTTGGAATCCCACAAACCATTATCTCAGATCAGGACAGTCGATTTATCAACACATTTTTGTCGATCCTCTAGTCATTGCTGAACACCAAGCTCACCAAATCCACAACTTTCCACCCCCAGACAGATGGCCAAACCAAGTTCGTAAATCAAATGATTATGCATATCCTTCGCATGTATAATTCCAAGCACCCTTGCACATGGGATGAGAGTCTTCCCTATGTCCATCATAGCTACAAATGAGCCTTGCATAGCTCAACCAACCACAACCCCTTTCAGGTGGGGTTGGGATTCTAACCATTGGGTCCCATAGATGTTGCACTTCCCCTTGCAATCACCTCTACTGAATCATCTCCTGCTCCAACTAAAGCTGAAAAATCCACTCGGTTCATTGAGAGGATCTAGCACATCCTCTAACAGGTTCAGGAGACCCTACAAAAGTCCACTGACAAGTACAAGCAGTGCCATGATCAACATCGGGTGCCACATAAGTTTCAGGTGGGCGGCAAAGTTTGGTTGCACTTGAAGAAAGATCACCTTACATGATCCCATTAGAAGCTTCACTCACTCTGTTATGGGCCATACACCATCACCAAGGCCGTGGGGGATAATTATTTTGAGCTCAACATTCCTCCTTTCCTTGGCCTGCACCCAGTGTTTAATGTGGATCTCTTCGCCCTTATTTCCCACCATTATTGGACACCTCAGAAGTAGCAGAACAAATGACACCAACAGAGCTCAACCCTGACTACATACAACATGAATCTCATGATCATATTGTGGACACACAAATGAAACGCACTCAACAACAAAGGATCCAACTTTATTGAGTCGTCAAAGCAGGGCAACTCCTGAACCAAGGCAAGTGGCTCACCTGGGGCCAAATTCAGTAGAAATTTTCTCATCTGATGGGGGAAATTTCCTAAGGAGGGAGGATTGATCCAGGTGGATATCGGTGGCCATCCACCTTTTCCAACTGGCTCAAAACAGTTTTCTAGCAATTTTGGCAATTTACTATTTTTAGCAGTTTTAACTTCTGGGGCCATTTTGAGGGCCTAAATAAAGTTTTTTTTTGGGATCAAGCTTCTCAATTATATCCAAAGGCATTATTGAGCCCCCAAAATGAATCTCCTCAATGATACCTTTCCAACGGGCTATCATATGCCTAAAATGAAGATCGTATGCAAACGTTACGACCCTGAAAAGTTGATGTACTAACTTACCCAAATGGGGCCCACATGACTTTTGGCACTTCATGTCCTAGGGTTAGATTTTTGGATGTATAGGGTTTTTATAATTCCCGTTTATTGTAAAAATGCCTTCAGATCCTCAGTGTACTCATCTTCTGGTGAACGATCACAACCATCACATCTCTTCTCAGAGATAAGCCACCACCATTCCAACCAACTTGTTTTTGCTGCATTTTACAGTTTCATCTTATTTCCTTACTGAATAGAAAACCAGTTTTATTGTATCTCTGTTATTTTGTGTTAAGCACCTATTAATAATCTGTAGTCATTTCATTCTACTCATAAAATCCGGATCAATACCATAGTGAGACACTCTCCGATACTGTCTGAAAATACCCCACCTATGACAAGGTAATGTATTCCATTGTACAAGCCTGTCGTCAATGGAAACATTACATTATGGGGACATATATGATCATACAAACTGATCACAAGCCTTTGCAGTTCATACAAACACAGGGTAAATTGAAAAATGAATGCCATCAAAAGTGGTCCACCTACCTGCAACAATTCCATTTCAAAATCAAGTATAAGACAAGTATCTCCAATCGTGTCGTTGACTGCCTCAGTCGACCTTCTGTGGCTGAAATTAACACTATCCTCCATTCCTATGGACATGAAACATCGGAGTGGCCCCAAATTTTCCATCAATATCCTGACTTCACTACTACATATCAACTCTTGGGTACATGTGCCACTATCACTGATTTTCACATTCAGGATGAACTCTTATGCCACCTGGGCCATCTCTGTGTTCCTGCAAGAGAGCGTGTCAAGATGATTTGGGAAGCCCACTACAGTCAGGTGGTAGGCCATTTTGGTGTAGAGAAAACTGTGTCCGTTCTTCAAAAAAGTTTTTATTGGCCAAAACTTAGACTAGACATCAACAAGTTTATCAGAGATTTCACTGCCTGTGCCATTTCCAAGATGACCATCAAGAAGCAAGGATTATACACCCCTCTGCCTATTCTTGAGAAGCTGTGGGATTCCATATCCATGGATTACATGTCTATTTTACCGTCCACCAATAATGAAAATGAATACGTATTTGTGGTTGTTGATCGGTTTCTGAAGATGGCCATCCTCACATCCTGTAAGAAGACTGTCAAAGTGGTCGATACTGCCGAGATATTCTTTGAACGAGTTTGGGTTCACTTTGGGATACCACATACCATCATCTCTGACTAAGATAATAGGTTTCTCATCACCTTTTGGTCGAGTCTTTGGTCTCTGTTGGACACCAAGCTCACAAAATCCACTTCTTTCCACCCCCAAACCGATGGCCAAACTGAGGTCGTCAATCATATGATTGTGCACATCTTGCCCATGTACAATTCTAAGCATCCCCGTACATGGGACGAGAGTCTCCCATATGTCCAACACAGTTACAATAGGGCTCTCCATAGTTCCACTGACCATATCCCATTTCAGGTGGGTTTGGGATTCCAACCCTTGGGACCAATTGATGTTGCACTTCCTCTTGCCATCGCACAAAAAGACTCTTCTCTTGATCTGCGGTCGACAAAGCCACTAGATTCATTGAGCAGATTCAACACATCCGCCAACAGGTCCAGGAGATTTTACAGAAATCCAATGCTAAGTACAAGCAGTGCCATGATAAACACAAGGTAGCACACCAGTTTTAGGTTGGTGAAAAAGTCTGGTTACATTTGCAGAAGAAGTGTCTCTCCGGGCCCCATCAGAAGCTTCTCCCACTTCGTTATGGGCCTTACACTATCACCAAGGGTGTGGGTAGCAATGATTTTGATCTCAACACTCCACCCTTCCTTATTATGCATCCAATATTCAATGTGGACCTCCTTTGACCATATTTTAAACCATTATTGGACACCTCTGAGATCACCGAACAACTGACACCAACAGAGCTCAACCCTGACTGCATGGAACAAGCATTCACTGGTCAGATAGTGGACACACATATCAAGGGCACTCGCCAGCAGTGGATCCAGCTTTATTGGGTTGTCAAGGTAGGGAAACTACTACACCAAGGCAAGTGGCTCACCCGGGGCCAAATCCAGCAAAAGTTTCCTCACCTGATGGAGGAACTCAATGCAATGGAGACCATTTCTTCCTAAGGGGGGAGGATTGATCCAGGTGGATATTGGTGGAATTCCAACTGGCTCCTTGTGTTCATTTTTGATTCAACACGTCTTTCTGTACTGCTTTATAATTGTGAGTTCTACACTTTTGGGGTTGTCTGAAGCCTCACACATTCTCCAGGTGGATATGGGTGGCCTCTCGCCTAATCCAACTGGCTTATTTTTTATGTTTTCATGCCATCACATCTTGCTGTACTTCCAGGGATGTTTTGGGTCCCTGAACGTTGTTTTCTTTACTTGTCATAGTCAGACTAGAGATGGAGTCAGAGTCTGATGGAAAAATGTGTATTTATCTGAAAGACCTTTCCAACAGGCTATCACATGCCTAAAATGAAGGTCATATGCAAAAGTTACAACCCTAGGAAGTCGAGGTACCAAATTACACCAACTTACCCATAAGGCCCACATGAATTTTGGCGTTTCAGCTTCTAGGGTTAGGTTTTTGGATGTCTAGGGTTTTGGAATTCATGATTAATATGTAAAGGCCCTATGGAGCCTCAATGTAATCCATTCTTCTCATACAGATGCACATAGCAACCACATCTCTTCTCAGAGATAGCTACCACCATTCGGGCAAATTTCAGTTCTGCAGTTTTACAATTTCAACCTATTTCATTATTTAATAGAAGATATTGTTCACTGAATATTTGTGTTTTTCCTCCTATCTCTGTGTTGATTGTATTCAGTTTGTTCTGATCCTAAATCCAGATCAGTCATTTTTCATAAATTTAGTCTCTGAAGTATGAAAAAGAGATAAAATGCTACTCAAGAGACACCCTTTCAAAACCTTTTAAACGAGTGTGAAAGGAAGCAAGATCACTTAGAAATATTTTCATGTTTAGAGAGTCTGAAAAGAGCTTAAAGGAGACTCCAGGGGTTTCCTTTTTCATGTAACCTTTACGAGTCTGAAAAAGAGACAAAAGTCTACTCGGTTACATTCTCATGTTTTTTCGAGCGTGAGAAAGAACAAAGACCGTGCTTGTCAGTGTTACAAGGTTTATCGAAAAAAATACTGCTTTGAGGCCTGCAAATATAGACAATTTTTCATCCAGGGTATTAGTGACTCTTCAAAAATATTTAAAAACCCCAAAAAAA
This sequence comes from Picea engelmannii, assembly GCA_009831015.1. NCBI lineage: Eukaryota > Viridiplantae > Streptophyta > Pinopsida > Pinales > Pinaceae > Picea > Picea engelmannii. Next base: position 330,181 of record ML782313.1, on the reverse strand, counting down.
CTTTACATTAGCAAAAAATCAACCCTATAATAATGAAATAGGGTTAGAAATTTCATTTACCATTTCATTTGCACCAACTTCTTCTAGCTTTGGTATTTTCAACCTTTGGAAGGCGATTTTCAAGCTGTGAGCACCAGAGCTGTGGTTGACCGTTTTTGAATCTATCTAGACCAGGTTGGTCACTTTTCCATTCTAGTCATTTCTCATGGTTTAAAATAGGATTTTAGGTAGTTTTTAGGTTGTTCTGGGCTCCTTAGGAAGCCCTAGGTGCCGAAATGGATCAGTGCTCCCTCAAAGGGGTGAGGGGAGAGCCGATTGAGTTTTTGACGCCCTGGTGCATGTACCTAGCGAGCGCTAGCACCTTGCGAATAATCTTGTGGGAGCGCCAGTGCAGAACGAAAAAAAAAAATGTTTCTTTTAGGCTAAAAATACCCAATTTTTTTCTATAAGAGATAAACTAAAAGATTTTAAATAATTGTTTTTAAAGTTAATCTAGATTAGAACCATAAATGAATGGAAATAACGCGAGCATGATCTTGATGATATATCTACATTGCAAGAACCTTAAGTGAGGGGTGATTTGAGGAACTGTGGCCTCCTCAAGTATTTCAAACTACAAAAAATGAAGAAAGAAGTTTTATTACTTGATTACCTGATTGGACTATGGGACGATGCCAAACATGCATTCCGTATTGGACCACAGTTGCTCAAAATTGAGCTCAATGATGTGTACTTCTTGACCGTCCTCTCAAGAAGAGGGGTTCCTATCCTTTTGTCCGGGCATCGGGAAAATCCTTAGCCTACCGAGGTGTATGTGGCTGACCACTGTATTCCAGGGTCATGATTAGTTGGGGGATGAATCATGATCAAGGATGTGAGAGATTTGGCAATAAGATCAATTTTATTTTCCATTACCAACTTGAAAGGTAGTGTGAGTGCACTTGGATTCAAAATCTCAAATGTCTTATGCTCTATAATGTGTGGAGCCTAGATTATTTAACTGGAGTGCAAGATTCGTTCAGAACGTGAAGGACCACATTATGAAGTGTAGGATTGGGATGCAAAAATAGTTTGGCTATGGCTCTTCCTTGGTTTTGTTATTTTTGGAGTGAATACCCCAGATGCAACCACATATTGCGCTGATAGAACGCCTGACAATTGAACCACGCATGGAAATATGGACAAGTTTGTCCCTGAGATTGGGGATTGGCTCAAAGTTCAAGTTCATGGCTGACTTCTTCGCTTGGTAGAGAAGGCAATTAATTGTTACTGAGGACTTTCCATATGACATAGTGGATTTCCGGGGTAGTGTGGACTTAGTGCTTCCATAGGGCATTGATTGGGATGTGTCAGGTATGAAACCAAACCTTGTCATGTATTTTTGATTTTATATTTTATATATTTTTTATGCGTACAAAGAGCAATTTTAACAGATGTTTTGTTTCATCATGTAGATAGAGGCACATCATGTCCGATAGAGATGCCGAAACTAGAGAATCATGGAGATGTGCAGATAGCTGTGGAGCATGAGGTGGCATTGGGAGGACTCCGGGAGGTTGAGAGGAACCTCCGATGTCTCATTATGGGTGTCCCACCTCTCAGGAGGCGAGACATACCTCTTCATCTGCAGAGGCATATAGTAGGGTTTTCTGATAGTTTGAACCACTTGCTTCGATGAGTGGCCCATGTAGTGGTGTGCTTCTCGGAGAACAACGTGGTGCAGGAGGACTAGGATCCTCCATATGTTTTGTAGTCTTTTTCGTGATGATATCATGGGCATGAGGGCGCATATTTTTCCCTATTATGTAATTTTTGATGTAAACACACTTTTTCTATCACACATTATATATATATATATATATATATATATATATATATATGATGCCAATGATGTTGAAAATTATCTTTTGTGATGTTTTTAATGTACATGTGATTCATCTTCTTTTAAAAAACTTATCTATGCGCAAGATACCGATCCAAAATATAATTTGCTAGTGAATCCGATGTTGTGTTGAGTTCTCTTGGTATGTGTCTGTATTGTGTAAATTCAAACATTCTCTCAAGACAACAAACTCTTAGGTGGAGATGCAATAGGACAGGGTTGCGAATGACGTAAACTTGATTAAACTGACAAACCAAGTTGAGAGACTAGGTTGATGATTGTATGAGGTATACCTAGAGAGGAGGCATCGATTAGAAGTCCAATGACAATCTGATATTCTACCACGTTATTGGTTCCTGATCCTAGGCAAAAGCCTCCTGAACTCACCAACTCATCAGAGTGGTAAATGACCCAAGATGAAGAAGCAATGTTTTGAGTGTGCCGACTAATGCCATCCGCAAACTTGACAAAGATGGGAAATGGAGATGTCATCTACGCATGCAATCATACGACAAAGTATAAGCAGCTAAAACAAAACTAGTACACGTAAGAGAAAAGACACATCAAATAAAAAATATAGTACAATAGTGTACAAATCACACATGCTAGGTGTTCTATGCATAGTACTTCTTCAGGTAAAACCCATTCCGGGGTTCACTGAGAGATATTCCATTATAGTCAACTAGCTCATAGGCACCTTTTTGTAATACACATTTTATGATATAGGGTCCATGCCACAAAGGTTCTAACTATCCTGTCCCGAGCTTCTCGTGAGCCTGGTCATAAATGAGGACTAGGTCTCCTTCTGTGAAAGTACGAGGTTGAACGAATTTTTCATATTGACTTTTCATTTGTTTTTGATACGTCTCGTTAATGAGAGAAGCATCACGATGTGTTTCGTCCAACTTAGTTAAATATAGGAATCATTCCTCTTAAGTAGAGGTGTGAGGCAATAGTTCTAAAGTGAGTTTCAACGAAGGGATCTCACACTCGATTGGTAACACTACTTTGATGCCATATACCAAATGGAATGGAGTGAATCCATTTGCAATTTTCACTGAGGTGCGTTAAGCCTAGAGGGAAGAGAAAAGTTGCAAGTGCCAATAAGTTTTGTTTTCCCCCACCATGCATTGAATCATGGTTTTAAGGATTTTGTTGATAGCTTCAACTTTTCTATTTGCTTGAGGATAGTAGGGGGATGATTTTTCATGGAGAAAACCCAACTTGACATGTAACTCACTCATCATTTGGTTTTGAAAATGTGAACCGTGATCAATAAAAATGGCTCGTGGAACACCAAAGTGAGTGATGATGTGGTTAAAAATGAAGAGATCTACAGTAAGACCATCGTTAAGAAATGTAAGCATAGCCTCAGCCCATTTAGTAAAATAATCAACAACACCGATGATATAACCATGCCCCCAGCTGAGGTAGGCTTATATTGCATAAAATCAATGCCCCATTTGGCAAAGGGGTCGATGAAAATAATAGTATGCAACGGAGAAGGGTGGGTTCATGCCTTTTTGTGAAAAACTTGACAGGGTGGGCATCACTTGACAACCTCAATACAATCTTTGAAAATGGAGGGCCAAAAATAACTGGCATGTAAGATTTCCTGAGCTGTAGCCATCCCAGAAAGGTGACCACCACAAGATCCAAGGTGACAGTCATTCAAAACACGCTCAACCTCATAGTGGGTTAAGAAACGTCATAGGATAATATCAATACCACGATGATACAAAGTGTGACCGATGATAAGGTAGGGTTTAGAGTGGTGGTGAATATGATGACGTTCTTCACAGAAGATATCGGGCTGGAAATGTTGGGTTTGAATATAGATAAGAATATATCCATACCAAGGGTGCGACGTGCTAATGAGGAACAAATATTCATCAGGAAGAGAATCATTGGGCTCAGTATCTTCATAAACATGGGGAAGATCACAGATAAGTTCCACAAAAAACCAACGACTTTTTAGCTTTTGATTTGGCAAACTCAAGATCGAATTCTTGAAGAATAATGATCCATTTGGAATATTTTCCCCCAAGGAATTGACATGTCAGAATATGGTACATGGGGTTTGAATCCACAATTACCGTGGTAGTGTGTAACATGATGTAATGGTGAAATATCTGGACGACAATGATATTTGCAAGAGCCAGCTTTTCAACGTGTGAATATTAGAGCTCAGGATCGGATAGACTCTTGCTCAAATAATACATCATATGTTCATCATCGTTAGGATCCTCTTAAACTAACACCATAGAAATAATGGAAGTAGAGGCTGCCAAATAAAGGACATAATCTTGTGCATAATTTGGAGGATGCAAGAGAGGTGTATGGGTCAATGCGTGTTTAAGAGCATCAAAATATTGTTGATCAGTGTCATCCTAGATGAAATTAGTGTCTTTCTGCAACAATCACATAAATCCTTTAGTAAGCTCGGCGTAATTACATATAAAACGACGAAGAAAGTTTTCTTTCCCTTGCAAACTTTGTAGTTGGGTTAGATTGTTGGGAGGGGGTAAAGCAAGAATAACTTTAATTTTTAAGGGATCCACCCTAATCCCATATTTAGAGACGATGAAACCAAGGAGTCGACTTGATTTGATAGAGAAGATTCATTTGTGAGGGTTCAAACGGATACAATAGAACTGACATCAAAGAAAAATGGCATGTAAATGAAAAAATATGATCTTGTCGATTAGATGAATGAAAAGGTAAATCATCAAGGTAGGGTTCTGTGATATGTTTGATATTGTGGAAGGCATACGACATGGCCCACTGGAATGTAGCACCAACCTTTTTGAGAAGAAAGGGTAGTTTCTGATAAGAAAAATTCCCCCACAGGCAGATGAAGGTTGTCTTATGTTGATCAACTGAAAAAATATCAATCTGGTTATACCCTGAAAATCCATCCATGAAAGAAAATATAACGCTACTATCGCAATTATCAATGATTTGGTCGATGAAAGGTGTAGGGTAATTGTCTTTTGTAAAAACCTTGTTGAGATCCCTATAATTGACACAAACATGAATGGTTCCTTGTTTTTTAGTAGCCATAATGATGTTGGAAACCCATTCCGTCAAGGGGACAGGATAGATAAAGCTGATTTCAACAGTTTTTCAACTTCTGCCTTTATGGTTGCTGTTTTCTTAGGATGAACAAGGTGAATTTTTTGTCATATAGGTTTAACACCTGGGTAAGTTTTTATTTCATGCACAATGATCGATGGATCGATCTCGGACATTTCCTCGTAACTCCAGGCAAAGACATTGCAAAATTCCTTAAATAAAGCGATGTAAGCTTCCACTTCTTCGGGAAAACAATTGGCACGAAGATGAACATTTTCCATGATACCTTCTTTTATCAAAATAACGATAACGACAATAGAAGAGATGTTGCCTAAATTCCCCTCCGAAGTAGTATCCTGGGTAAGTATAGGAGATTGGGGAGAATCAACGACATTGGGGGGGGGGGGGAAGATAGAGTGTATATCTTCTTGAATTTCATCTAGATTAGGGAGAAAATATGATCGATGATGGTTGTCATCCCAAGGTACCTCTTCGATACTAATCATTTCCATAATGGATTCGTCTGATGAAAAAATCTGTAGGATGTAGTCGAAAGTAGAGGATAAAGAATCCAACCAAGATGACAACGAATAAGTGTTGGATGCCAACAGATGTTGGTTGTCTAAAGAAGGAGAGGTAGGTTGGATAACATCGTATGAAGCCTTAGCAGGACTAAGTGTCATAGCGTCACCTAGTGCATCGAATTCCAAAGGACTAGTTACAAACCAAGGATCAGATGATTCAAAAGATTGGTATGTCATATGCGATATCATATTGATCGTGGAAATGTGTGTGTGGTGGGAGGAAGTGGTGTAGGGAAAGTACCCATAAGGGAAGAATATTTTAAAATACCTACACCAACAATCTCATAAGTTATCTTAATATCTCCCAGGAAAGGAATATTGTTGGTGGCGGGAGTGCGAGCGTAGGGGGTGTAATTATCTAACTGGTCGATAGTGACAATTTTACCATGATGGGTGAATTGTACACATAAAAATACCGATGAAGCGATGACAGTCATGGCATAAAACCAACTTCTTCCTAATAACAAGTTGTAATCAAGGGGATCATCGAATACCTCTACATCAACATAGACGGTCTTACCTCCCAACTGAATGGCTAAGGACTGCAAGAGTCCGTGAGGACAAAAACATCTCCCATTGAAAGCTTGTAACATTTTAGGGGATTGGTTAAGCGCATGTGATTTTAATCCTTTCCAACAAGCTAATGACATGACACAAGTGGAATATCCCTCATCCAGTATGGTGTGGTGAATGTGTTGGTTATGAACAACTACATCAATTTGAAAAGAAAGCTGGTGAGAAAGTCATGAGTTGAAGTTATCAAGGTTAAACATGATATTATTTGATGACTCAGGATCAATGGCACCGATGGCAGCCAAGAGCGTTCTACCTTGACTTGGGAAATGTTGTAGAACTTCAAGAGCAGACATAGCACACGGTGCTTGGGACAAATCTTCAACAATGTTGTAGTTTTGGGTGACACGTGAACTAGGGTTAAAAGTTGATTTGCGAATAGTGCTCTTGGGAGGGTGTAAAATAGAGTCGAAAGTGGGTTTCTCAATCTGAAGTGACCTATATGGAGGACTAACGGTGGAAGGAGATGGATTTGGTGGGGTACCATTAGTGACTTTTTCTTTATCAGGTTTAGCTGGCATGTCATACTTGGTGGTGTGAGTGGTTAAATCAATCCCATTGAACATATAAATATGATCACTTGACGAGGCTTCCTCACTAGGATGATGGCTTGTATTTCCCCCTACTAGAGGGGCAAGGGCTTGAGAAACCATGGATTTTTGTTGAGGAAAAGGCTGTGTTGACATAGCGGGTTGGGAATTCCTTTTAAAATTTTTTGCAACTTCATCGCAATGAGGACAGTCTCGAGTGTAATGATCATCACCACAAATGAGACATGGGAATTTTGGTTTTCGCTGTGGTTTCTTTCCAGCAATAGGGGGTGGAGTTTTTTATTTTTTTTTATTTTTATTTTTATTTTCATTATTATTATTACTCTTTTTGGGTTTATTTTTCATTATTTTCTTTTCCCCGGATTGTTGTGAAGAGGCAGATTGAACTGCATTCACCTCATATATTTGAGTCGGGGGGGAGGTGGAGGAGAGTGAAGTCGAACTGGTGATGGGTGCATAAAGAGAGTGATTATCCGTTCCAGTCGACTGTGATGAATATTGGGTTTTGACAGTACCGATGGCTCCATCTGCATACGCCTTGGAAGAAGGTTTGGATGGATCGATAGAAGTACATGGATCATTTGGTATTAACTCATACAATGTACCAGATTGGGAGTAAACCAAATCTAAATGCTGAGCTCAGGCAATGGATTCTTCCTCATTGACCACACCACCCATGGTGACGTCACGAGAAATTGGGGGTAAAAGAGATTTAGTAAACCATTCAACCAATAACTGGTTAGAATGGTCGCTTTAATCAACCTTTGCTGTTGTCTCCACTCAAGAATGTGATCATAGATATGTACAAAGTTCATTTGACGAAGGGAGGTTAAGAGTTCAATACCCGTCTTGTAGCTGATGGGTAATTGAAAATGCATGAGGAAAACCATAGCTAGGGAGTTAAAGTCTTGAAAGGTACCACGTTGAAGTTCAATGTAGCATTTGGTTGCAGAGCCCGTGAGTGTGTGCTGGAAAAGATGCAAAAGTATAGAATAATCCATCAGTGAGTTTGATGAACACCATAGATGGAATGTCATAACATAGTTGTTCGGGTCTTCCCTAGGTTTACCATCAAATTTAGGGATGTCAGAAGGTAATTTAGCAAGAATTACCAGCCAAAAAGGAAAATGTAATATGGGATCATTTGTCAACCGAGACAAATCTGGTAGATCCAGCATGGCGAGAAAAGGTAGTTGTTGGTTAACCTGAGGGTGATACTGATGCGACATAGGGACACCAGTGGGGCCATAAACTGGTTGAGGTGGGTAATTGTATCCAATAGGCCCTCCCATATATGGTTTTTGTTGACCGATATAGGCATGATTCAATTGTTGTTGAGGAACATTCATGAGCAGAGGGAAACCTGGTTGATTATGAGGAGTATAAGTCGGTTGATTAGGTTGTGGGGTATAAATGATTTCCTCTTGAGGAGGGTAAACATTTTTTCCTTGTGGAGGGTAAACATTTGATCCTTGGGGAGGATAAGTTTGTTGTCCTTGAGGACCCTAGGTGGGATTTGGGACACCTAGATAAGGTTGTCCAAAATATAATCCCAAAGGAAAAATTTTTGGTACTCCTCCTTGTGGGTTATGGTATGATTTCCCCCCTTGGTAAGGTTGATTAAACGTACCTCCTTGAGGAAATCCCCAGGGTTGTGAAGGGTTTTCGACAAAATAGGGTTGCCCCCTTTCCATAGGTTGTGTGACAATTATGGTTTGACCAATAAAAGGGGGTTGTCCCCTGACAGGTATGTGCAAGGGTGGTTGTCCCCCAGGAGGGACAAGACCACTAGATGACGGTTTTCCCGTAGTTAGGATTTGTCCTGCAGTTGATTGTGTGTGTATGTAAAGGGTTTGCATTCTCTGATGTAAAGGTGTTCCAATAGGATTCTGTGGAACATAAGGTGCTGTAGTGTGAAGAGGTGTAGTGGTGGAAGTAATGGTTGAAGTAACTTGTGGATGATTAGGTGTTACAACTCCATCATTAAGTTGGATTTGTACGGACATAGCAGCATGATCGACTACTTGTTCGATGTGATGATTAATAGTCTAACCAAACATGTAAGGTCCTCTCTAACAGAACCTAGAATTAATTAAATTTAAACATAACATTGATATTTATAATTTCTTTTACGGTTCTATATTCAAAAAAATAACATCAGAAAAATAACAGTTTATAGTTTATGGATCAACAAAATTCCAAATGGGCAACATGATATAAATGATATATTGAATAATGTACACAACATAAATAACATATTTAATCATCATACGATAATGAACATGCCATAATAACGAACAAAAATACTTGTCAAGTGATTTGTTTCCCAACTCTGTTTGTCCAAGATGAAGCTGAAACTGTGCCCAAGCTGCTTTGCCAAACTCTGCCCAAAACTAAATCTTTCCTCCCAGACAGCTAGGTATAGATCCTATCTAGATCCCTAGCTCCAGGATTCCGTAAGGATTCTTGGCCCCCGAGCCCAAAACTCCCAGCAACACACACTCCCCCTGTAATAGTCTCCTAATATCAAAATAATTCTCTTTGCCAAAATCCCCAAAAGTTCCTCTCTCTAATGTTTTTCCCCCCGTCCATTCACCGCCTCTCCCCCTTTCATTAAGACTCAACCCCCCCCCTTATCTCTCCATTCAATGCCAACCACCTTATCCCTCCATTCAATGCCAACCACCTTATCCCTCCATTCAATGCGTCAAGTTTTCTTTTAATAAATTAAAATTTATTAAACTTTAATTCATTACCCAAATATTTAATGAGTTAATTAATGAATTAATCAATTAATTAATATACATTAAACAAATAAATAAATAAACAAATAAATAATTATTATTATTAATAAATAATAATTAATTAATTAATATACATTAGGACAATTAATTATTTAATTAATTAAACTTAATAAACCTTAAACAATTATTTAACTTTGACAATTAGTTATTTAACTAAGGTTGTTACATACACCCACGCTTTAGGAAACTTCGTCCCGAAGTTTAAAGTATTTTATAATACAAGGGAAAAGACACATGGTTCACACATTCATAACAAATGACCGACATTATTAGTAAGTAAGCCAAGAAAACTCATACATACTAGTGTACATGTGAAAGAAATGCATGTGTAGCTAGTACATACAAGTCTCGTGAATGTACTAATAACAATAACTTTCATCTCTATAGTAATTTATGTATGCATCCAATCCATTCAACAAGACTATTCATTAAAAAAAAGAAAAAGAGACAATAACCCAATCAAATGTTTGTGAATTCCCTTAATTAAAATATTCTAGCTCAACAATTTTATTTATACAATTGTAGTTTAGTTAAGTAATTATGAATATACATATATACACATTTTCTTTTCAGAAGGAAAAACAATAAATTCCACCATAAGACAAATCTCCATACACTCTCAACTATTTCTACTCATCCTTCCTCCCTAACTTACCTCCATCTTCATTCCTATCCTTTCTCTGCTGGACTATCTTGGAGCATCAACTATATTAACCTAACTCTATATAGAACCCGTAAGCGGAAGTGTCACTATCATGACCAAGCTTCCCCAACATGCAACTGACAGTCATCATCACATGTCTAGGGGAGTGTGAGCTAACACTGTCCTCCCATGACTTCAGGTTTCGGAGGATACACGGTGGGAAATGCTTCCACCCCTCCTAACAGGACTAGGGTCCACACCCTACAATGGAATATACAGTGGCACCATGTTGCTGGGAGTTTTGTCATCGTTTATTCAGTTTTGGGTAGTCTCACCACCTGAAATCCTGCACTGGTCCACATATCATAGCAATGCATCCAAACCAATATAATTTCACATACAAAGATTCATACCATATTTTTTCTCAGTCAGTGGTCACGACATCCACTTTCATTATCATTATCCCTTGGATATTTCATATCCCAATGACCTGGATATTAGTCTGTAACACAAACTCATACGCATCTATGCATTATTATCATGTAATTGCATACAAATATAATCTCAATTCGGGATCTTCGTACCAACAACTTTAACATCAAAATTTTCAAGTTAGAAATAGATCTCATAATATCCCATATTTCAATTATCGTTACCCATTCATAGAATTATCATTTACATAATAGATTGCATCATATCCAACATCATTCAAATAAAATTTAAATCTTCATAGGATTTACATTCACATAGTAGATCACATCATATCCATCATCATCAATAACATTTAAACATTCATAAAAAATTACATTCTCACAATATATCGCATCATATCCATCATCATCAATAACATTTAAACATTCATAGAATTTACATTCACATAGTAGATCGCATCATATCCATCATCATCAATAACATTTAAACATTCATAAAAATTTACATTCTCACAATATATCGCATCATATCCATCATTATTCAAATACATTTAAACATTCATAAAGGTTCATACATCTTAAAAGTTCAAGTGTATTATTTAATGGTTTCACTGTGAATAGAAAATAAAGGTGTTTAGGCCTCAGGAAATCCTAGTTGTCTAAGTCAAAAGGTGGCGTTACATACACCCAACCTTTGAGAAACATATTCTTGAGGTGGTCAAAAAAGTGAGGGATAATCTCGTCGTAGTGTCTCGCCATCCTCCCAAGTAGCCGATCCTGGACTATATTTGTCCCACTGGACCTTAACTTGGTCTACCAGATGGTTCCTGAGTTGTCAAAATCTATGGTCCAATATGCATAATGGTTCTACCGTGAGGGTTCCCATGTCCGATACCTGCAATTCCTTCCAATTTAATTTAGGCGATTCATCAGCAGCATAATGACGCAAAACGGATACATGAAAAACATTATGAGTTTTATGCAAGTGGGGTGGCAGTATGAGACGATAGGCAATGGGTCCAATTTTCTCTTGGATTCTGAATGGTCCTATAAATCGAGGTGACAACTTTGTCCCCTTCTCGAACCGAATGGTACTCTTATTAGGCCTGATATGAATGAGAACATGATCTCCCACTTTATAACTTCGATCAGTCCTGTGTGCATCTGCATAGATTTTCTGTCTATCATGTTCTTCCTTTAGTCTCTTCCTAATCTGAATCACCTGTTCCTCCATCTCTTGAATCAATTCTGGCCCAACTGTTACTTGGTCTTCTAATCTATCCCAACTCAATGATGTTATGCATGGCCTTCCATACAGAGCTTCGTAGGGTGGCATTCCGATGGAGCTATGAAAACTGTTATTGTAGGCGAACTCTACCAAAGGTAGGTACTTCACCCAATGGGTTTGATTATCCATGACATGCATCCTAAGCATGTCTTCCATGACTTGATTTACTCTCTTAGTTTTCCCATATGTTTCAGGATGAGAAGCTGTGCTTAAGTTCAACTGAGTCCCCAACGCTGACTGCAAATTTGTCCAAAATCTAGAAGTGAATCTGGAGTCCCTATCTGAAATGATCTTCTTAGGTATCCCATGCAAACAGTTTACCTCACTTACAAACACACGTTCCAAATCAGTGACATCGTAAGTGTCTCTAACTGGAATAAAATGAGCACTCTTGGTTAACTTATCAACTATCACAAGAATGACATTGTGTCTATGAGATGTGAGCGGAAACCCCACAACAAAATCCATAAAGATGACTTCTCACTTGGACATAGGAACATCATGTGGTTGTAGGAGACCTGCCGGGTGTTGGTGGTTGACTTTCACTTGTTGAGACTCTAGGAATTTGGTGATGAAATGGACTACATCGCGCTTCATGCCTACCCAGAAGAAGAGCTTCCTCATGTCTGTGTACATTTTCTTCACACCCGGATGTGCACAATAAAGTGCTCTGTGGGCTTCCTTTAGGATGATGCTTCAAATATCCCCACCTTCGGGGATGTACATCCTTCCTTGATATCTTAATAGTCCATCTACATCCAGACTATATCCTTCATACTTTGGATCTAACTACCTCCTACTCCGGAGGTTTGAAGTAACCTTTAAATACCAACTGTCTCCATGGAGTTGTGTCAACACACGTTCCCTCAGATTGACTTTTAAGGGTACCAAGGAAAAGACATGTGGTCTCCTACTCAAGGCATCTGTGACCACATTCTCTTTTCCCTTGATATATGAAATGCCAAAATCATACTCACTCATGAACTCACTCCATCGCCTTTGCCTAGAATTCAGATCCCTTTGAGTGAAGAGATGTTTTAAACTTTGATGGTCTGTTTTGAGCTCAAAGTTTCACCCCACAAGATAGTGCCTCCAAAGTTTCAAAGCCTGCATTACAATTGCCAACTCTAAATCATGAGTAGAGTAAAGTTCCTCGTGTTTTCTAACTTCCTTGAAACATAAGCTATCACACCTCCATCCTGCATTAGCACGCCCCCCAACCCTTTCTTTGAGGCATCCATGTAGACTGTGAAGTCCTTTTCCATATCCGACACTCATAGAATTGGCGCACTAGTTAGTAACCTTTTAAGCTCAATGAATGCACTATCACATTCTTCTGTCCATTCATACCTGACCCCCTTGCGCTGCAAATTGGTGATGGGTTTCGCTATTTTAGAGAACCCTTCCACAAATATCTGATAGTAACCTGCTAGCCCCATGAAGCTTCTTACCTCATGAGCATTTTTTGGCACTGGCCATTCCATAATGACCTTTACCTTTTCTGGGTCCACAGATATTCCTTCATCGGAAATGATATGTCCTAAATAGTGAATTTCTTTCTGGAAGAAGGAACACTTCGACAACTTCCCATACAATTTGTTCTCTCTAAGGCAAGACAACACCACTCGCAAGTGTTCCTCATGTTCTCTTTCATTCTTGGAATAGATGAGGATATCATCTAGAAAGACTTGTACAAAGCGGTCTAAGTACTTCTAGAATACGCCATTCATGAGGCTCATGAATACTGTTGGCGCATTGGTCAATCCAAAAGGTACTACAACGAACTCATAATTCCCAAACTGAGTTCGAAAGGTAGTTTTAGGAATATCGCCTTCCTTAATCCTTAATTGGTGATACCCTGATCGCAAATCAATCTTTGAGAATACTGTTGCTCCTTTCATATCATCAAAGAGATCATCTATTCGTGGCATTGGGTAACTATTTTTCACTGTAGCACGATTCAAGTCTTTGTAATTTATACACAGTCGTAAGGAACCATCCTTCTTTTTTACAAAAATTACTGGTGCACCCCAAGGTGAGACACTGGGCCTTATTAGCCCTAAGTCCAGTAGCTCTTTCAACTGCATTTTCAACTCACAAAGTTCTGGCGCTATCATCCGATACAGAGTCTTGGAAATTGCTTCTGCACTAGGTTTTAGCTCAACAGTAAAATCAAGCTCCCTCTCAGGAGGTAACCCTGGTAACTCGTTCGGAAAAACATCCTTAAATTCTGACAATACCGGGTATTGATCCAAGGAGGGTCCTTTCCTTTCATTCACAGCTTCAACGACATAAAGTTGACACCCTTGCCTCATGCACCGTTTAACCTTCATAGTTGAGATAAAGCATAGAGACACCTTTCTCCGTACACCATGGATCTCTACTGGCTTTCCTTCGTCATCAACACAAAGCACCCTTTTTGTGAAACAATCTACCATAGCTCGATGGGATTCTAACCAATCCATTCCAATGATTAGGTCATACGCCTCGAGAGCAGTGACGTAAACCTTTTGTAACAACCCTAGCTAAATGATTGCTTAAGATTTACTAAGTATAATTAATTAAATAATTAACTGTGCTACTATGTATTAGTCAAATAATGATTATTTATTAATAATATTAATTAATTAATTAATTAATTAATTATTGTTTAATATATGTTGATTAATTAATTAATTGATTGATTAACACATATAATGTTTAGTGTAAATAATTAAATACTTAATAACTTTTAATTCATTATTACAAAACTTTATGTATGCAAGGGATGAAGCATTGAATGGAGGGATAAGGTGGGTGGCATTAAAGGAGGGTAGGAGGCATTGAATGGAGGAGGATATGAGGGGGAGAGGCATTCAGAAAAGGGGACTTTTGGAAATTTGGGGAAGAGGAAGCATTATTTGAGATTAGAGACTGTATTTCTTGGTTGGTATTTTTTGGTTTTGGAGTTTGGGTGGACTGTTACAGGGGTGCACCAGGTTGCTGGGAGTTTTGGACTTGGGGGCCAGGATTCCTCACAAAATACTGGAGATAGGGAGCCGGATAGGCTCTGTTCCTAGCTGGCAAGGAGGAAAGATTCGATTTTGGGCAGAGTTTGGTCAGAGCAGCTTGGTGGGAGTTTGGGCAACAGAGTAGCGAGGACAGACGAAGTTGGGGAAACAACATCACTAAAATATATTTATGTTCATTATTATGGCATGTCATTATTGTTACGATGGTTCACTATTTTACTATGCTGTATATGTTTTTTTTTCTTTATATATCATTTATATCATGTTGCCCATTTTGAATTTTGCTGAGTCGTAAACTGAAAACTCTTATTTTGCTGATGATATTTTGTTGAACAATTATAATAGAAATGTTATATTTAAATTTATGAATTTCCAAGATTTGTTAGAAAGGACCTTACACTTGGTATCAGAGCTCTAGTTTAAAATCTGGGACCAAGGGCCTACCCACCTACTCATAATTGACCCAGAAATAAACCAGGAAAACCTTAGAAACTGTTGTAAGTTTGAAGGAGGCCTGTTAACCTTAGAACCTGTAAGAAGCCTCACCTGTATGTAAGAAGCCTCACATGTAGAAGGAAGTAACATTAATATTGATGATTCCTAGAAGGATTCAACAAACTTCTTTGATACCATGATGAATTTTTCTAACACATGGTGAACAGATTCTGCTCCTATAGTTAACTAACACAGTCTGAATTTAAATGCTAATCAAAACTGCAATTTGAATCTCAATAGAATCTATAAACACACAGTTAGAAAACATACAATGTAACACATAGATTACTGTTAACAACCCTTGTTACTGATACTCCATTACTGCAGAATAGAAATCTGCTACAGGAAAATTCTATAGACATAATTTTCTGTGGAATAAATAAAACTAAAACTCTCTAATACAGATCCATACCCTAACCCTTTCCCTTATATAATTGAGAGGGGACTCCTAGGTTTACAAAAATAGATCTATTGCTTAGATCTCAAGATCTGGATGCAAGAGAGTGCGCTCCAAAGAGGATTTGTGCCCTATCTAACAAAAAAAAATGAATTTAGAAAGACTACTAAAAATAAAACAGACCGCCTCATCTAAATTTAGTGCCTTATCTCTAAACTGAAGACTAAGGATAAACTTATCCTATTCAATCTATAGATGGTGCACGCATGCATGCATGTTCCCTCATTGCTGGAATACTAAAATTAGTGATATGCCCTCACTGTCTATTTATCTTCCATAAGTGCTCCAACCCAGTAGAAAATGATCCTATTCTTTCGAATGGAAAGAGTCCAGGGAGATGCCTTGGCTATCACAATGGATGTAGCTTGTTTTCCACACCTTTACATACCTTATCAATGTCAATGCTAAGCAGAAGTTCGGATAAGCACAAAATATCTTCAGTAATTGCAGCTTTCGAGTGAATTAATGGAGCTACCAGGAGGCGGAACGCACTGCAACGTAAATTCATTAAGCAAAATTATTGGGCCTGTGGGCCAACACCGAGGGCAAGCACCTGCACCAATGCACAACACAATATAAGTCAAAGCTGAGACTAACACACCAAGCGCCAAGCACCAGGTCACAAATGAGGGAACCCACAATGAACGCCCATTGTGCACGCACGCTAAACTTTGAGCATTAAACCCAATCTCTAAATCCATGAGCCATGCATCACAGGAACCTACCTGTCAAAACCCAGCTCAGAAGCCAGGAAAGGAGGGAGCCCACAGACATCATATGCACAACAGTCCAACAATTTTCCCAACACACAACTTCATAAACAAAAACATAATAATACACAAATCCCCCATTCCTGTACAAACACTCGCCTCTCACTGCTTTTACCTCCGGTATTTCCGTCCATCAGTGAACTTCTGCGTTTATAAAATATGCATAGCAAGTAAAACACAAAACCTAGTATAAACCCTAGCATATAAACCCTAGCATACAAACATACAATATTTTACAGTGAGATATATCAAAACAGAAAGCACAAACATTTGACTAAAGCATAAAACCACAATGCAGGACACAAGGCGCAAGGAGAGAGTCTGGATGGGAGCCAAAGCAATGCACTACACACACAACAGTCCAGAAGGGCCACGAAAAAGAGCCACCAGGAATAGGGGACTAAGTACCATAGCACTTTGCGGTAAAACCAGCACCAAGGCTAGGCCAGGCCAGACCACGACGGAAGGTTTTCTGGCACTATGCGTCCAGGCACGACGTATTACGCCAGGTACAGTGTATTACACATAGGCCCAACTACAAAAAAAAGAAAAGAATGAGTGGGGGTTCATGGGTTTTGAACCTGTGACCGGTAGCCAGGTCGACGTCCAAACCAAGCCAAGAACCTGCAACACAACGTTGAAATGGCCGGCCACACAAATCCGAGAGATAATCTAAGAATATGCAAGAAAAAAAAATGTGGTATCAGAGACTTGGTCAGCGTGCTCATGCTTGAAGACCTTTAGCCATGGCGCCTTTCAAAACAGAGAAAAATAAAAAAAAAAACCCCTCGACCTCCAGCTGCAGAGGCAGAGGCGGTCTGTAGAATGGAGAAATGACTAGGAGAAGGGCAGATTAGGGTTTTAGGGGGAAATACGAGCTTGGGAGGGCACGTGGGCCTCATGCAAGGACCCACTGCCCATATTTTATTTATTTTTATTTTATATAATTTTTTGTTATTACCAATTATTTTATTTTATTTTTTTATTTAATTTTTTTTAGGGTTAAATTTAAAAAAAATATGTTTTAAATAGTAGTTTGAATTAAATTTAAAATTAAAATTAAATAAAGTTAATAAAAAAAAACTTAAAAAAAAATTATTATAAAAATAATTAATATTATTAACATGACTAACATGGTATTAACATTATTTAACATCAAATAAATTTTAAAAACATTATTAAAATAATTAACATGATTAACTATTAGTTTAAATTATATTTAAATTTATGATTCAAGTTTAAATTTAAACTAGTTAAAGCAACTAATTAATTTGTTTTTAGCGAAAGGTCAAGGATATAGACTGAGATAAGCGGAAGGGGCGGGCTTCATGTGCAGTAGGCCAGTAAGTTAGGGAAATTAGCAAGTATGGTACAGTGCTAGCATAACTACGAGGCAAGAGGGTCAATAGTTTTCTTAGGCGAAGACATCAAGCTTAGACGCTTAACCCTAACCTAGCCACCTCCCCTAAAGAGAGTAACGTCTGTTTACAGACAAGTAAAAAAAAAACTTACGCCTAACCCTGTTTTCTAGTTTAAGTTGCGCAAATGTGAAACACCTTTGAACTCACCTTGACAACTTTGGTTGATGTAGGTTAAATCATACAGGATGGTTAGGACTCGAGGAAATCAAGGTAGAGGGGCATTGTCGCAGGGATCACCAATGCCACCACCACCATCGCCTGAACTAACTCTCATATTGTGCTCTTTGGAGGCCATAAATGAGACTTTAAAGGGGCGTCAACCAACAAGGATTGAAGTGGAACCCCCACCATCTGGAACGGGTAATCCAAAAGCATCGAGGGATTCAGGGGGAGGACCTCCACCGAAGACATCACTAGAGACCTGTAGAAGATCAAACTTTTGGAGTTTGTCGGGGGTCATGCCAGTGAACGTGCCGAGGCATGGTTGGAAGGCATGACAAGGTGTTTTGCCTTAAGGGACTATGCGTCCACCTCAAAGGCGAAGATAACAATTTTTCAGTTGAGAGAAAGTGCCTTGAACTGGTGGGGCAACCTGGAAAGACAACTGCATCTTACCCCAGACACTGTATCTTGGGAACTTTTCGAGGAGAGGTTCCGAAGAAAATATCTACTAGCTTACTATGAGGAACAATAGGTAGGAGCGTTTCATGGTCTAGTACAGGGAAACAGGACCGTAGAAGAATATGAGATCAAGTTTATGGAATTGGTCAAATATGTTTCATATATGGATAGTGACCAACGACAGGCAAAACACTTTGTCTATGGGTTAAACCCTAAGATAAGGGCTATGGTGCAGATGTGGAAACCGTCTTCCGTAGTGGAAGCTGTGGAAAATGCGTGTTATGCAGAGGAACACATGAACTTAACTGGAGATACGAGACCGACCTTTCCGCATCATCTTGGATTCATGGGGAAGGCCCCTAGGACATTTCCCAGGGGAGGGGGCTTAAGGCCACCTCCATATGGTAATAGAGTCACACCAAGGATAATAGCCACAGGGGTTTCAATGGCAGCGAGTGCAGCATCTCGTTCATCACCAACGACGCAGGCAGGTCCATGACCATCTCAGGAAGTAGCTAGTAGGGGCAGGGGTTCCAGGGGAAGGAACTCATTTCAGAGACAGTCACATAACAATGTGCAGGATCAATCCCATGTTACCTATTGGGGGTGGGGAGGACCCCATTAGCAGTGTGACTACCCAGAGTTACAATCAGGATTCGTGCATAGAGAAGAAAAGGCCCCGATGGGAAGAGCAAGTAGCAGCCACTAGATTTACGCATCGGTTAATAATCGCTAGGCCGAACATCAATCCACGGTGGTGGAGTCATTAGGTATGATAAATCATATCAATGTTAAGATTTTATTTGATTCTGGTGCGACAGATAGTTTCATTTCACCATCTGCATCAGAAAAGAGTGGGTTGGCAGCCTACAAGCACGATGACTTTAACAAGTCGAGATGGCTTCGGGTGAAAAACAAGCGGTAGGACCTAGTGTTGATAATTGTATATTAGAACTCGAAGTGTGTACTACCAGGTTGAAGGTTTACGTTATTACTCTCGAGGCATACGACCTAATCATTAGAATGGATTGGTTAGAATCTCATCAAGCTTTGGTAGATTGTTTTGCAAAAAGGGTGCTTTGTGTCGATGATGAAGGAAGACCAGTAGAGATCCAGGGTGTACGGAGAAAGGTGTCATTACTCTTTATCTCAACTGTGAAGGTTAAGTGATGCTTGAGGTAAGGGTGTCGACTATATGTAGTGGAAGCAGTGAATGAAATAAAGGGACCCTCCTTGGATCAATACCCGGTATTGTCAGAATTTAAGGATGTTTTTCCGAACGAGTTGCCAGGGTTACCTCCTGAGAGGGAGCTTGATTTTACTATTGAGATAAAACCTGGTGCATAACCAATTTCCAAGACTCCATATCGGATGACAATGCCAGAACTTTGTGAGTTGCAAATGCAGTTGAAAGAGTTAATGGACTTAGGGCTAATAAGGCCTAGTGTCTCACCTTGGGGTGCACCAATAATTTTTGTAAAGAAGAAGGATGGTTCCTTACGATTGTGTATAGATTATAGGGACTTGAACCGTGCTATAGTGAAAAATAGGTACCCAATGCCGCGAATAGATGACCTCTTTGATAAGATGAAACGAGCAACGATATTCTCAAAGATCGATTTGCGATCAGGGTATCACCAGTTAGGGATTAAGGAAGGTGATATTCCTAAAAATGCCTTTCGAACTCGGTTTGGGCATTACGATTTTGTCGTAGTACCTTTTGGATTGACCAATGAACCAACAATATTCATGAGCCTCATGAATGGAGTATTCCAGAAATACTTAGACTGTTTTGTACAAGTATTTCTAGATGACATCCTCATCTATTCCAAAAACGAAAGAGAACATGAGGAACACTTGGGAGTGGTGTTGTCCTACCTTAGAGAGAACAAATTGTATGGGAAGTTGTCGAAGTGTTCCTTCTTCCAGAAAGAGATCCACTATTTAGGTCATATCATTTCCGGTGAAGAAATCTCTGTGGACCCAGAAAAGGTAAAGGCCATTATGGAGTGGCCAGTGCTGAAAAATGCCCATGAGGTGAGAAGCTTCATGGGGCTAGCAGGTTATTATCGGAGATTTGTGGAAGGATTCTCTAAAATAACAAAACCCATCACCACTTTATAGTGCAAGGGGGTCAGGTATGAATGGACAAAAGAATGTGATAGTGCATTCATCGAGCTTAAGAGGTTACTAACTAGTGTGCCAATTCTACGAGTGCCGGATATGGAAAAGGACTTCACAGTCTGCATGGATGCCTCGAAGCAAGGGTTGGGGGCCGTGCTAATGCAAGATGGAGGAGTGATAGCTTATGCAATAAGGAAGTTGAAGAAACATGAAGAGCTATACATGACTCATGATTTAGAGTTGGCAGCTGTAATGCTAGCTCTGAAAATTTGGGGGCACTATCTTGTGGGGTGAAACTTTGAGCTCAAAACAGACCATCAAAGTTTAAAACATCTCTTCACTCAAAGGGATCTGAATTCGAGGCAAAGGCGATGGAGTGAGTTTATGAGTGAGTACGATTTTGGTATTTCATACATCAAGGGAAAGGAAAATGTGGTCGCATATGCCTTGAGTAGGAGACCACGTGTCTTCTCCTTGGTACCCTTAAAGGTCAATTTGAGGGAACGTGTGTTGACACAACTCCAAGGAGACAATTGGTATTTAAAGGTTACGTCAAACCTCTAGAGTGGGAGGAAATTAAATCCAAAGTATGAAGGATATAGGTTGGACGCCGATGAACTATTGAGATATCGGGAAGGATGTACATCCCCGAAGATGGGGATATTTGAAGCATCATACTGAAGGAAGCCCATAAGGCACTTTATTGTGTGCATCTGGGTGTGAAGAAGATGTACGCAGACATGAGGAAGCTCTTCTTTTGGGTAGGCATGAAGTGCGATGTGGTCCATTTCATCACCAAGTGCCTAGAGTGTCAACAAGTGAAAGCCGACCACCACCACCCAACAGGCCTCCTACAACCACATGATGTTCCTATGTCCAAGTGGGAAGTCATCTCTATGGATTTTGTTGTAGGGCTGCTAAACACATCTCATAGTCACAATGCCATTCTTGTGATAGTTGATAAGTTAACCAAGAGTGCTCATTTTATTCTGGTTAGAGACACATATGATGTCACTGATGTGGCACGCATGTTTGTAAGTGAGGTCATCCATTTACACGAGATACCTAAGAATATCATTTCAGATAGGGACTCCAGATTCACTTCTAGGTTTTGGACAAGTTTGTAGTCAGCGTTGGGGACTCAGTTGAAATTAAGCACAACTTATCATCCTAAAACAGATGGGAAAACTGAGAGAGTAAATCAAGTCATGGAAGACATGCTTAGGATGTATGTCATGGATAATCAAACCCATTGGGAGAAGGACCTACCTTTGGTAGAGTTTGCCTACAATAACAGTTTTCATAGCTCCATCAGAATGCCACCCTACGAAGATCTGTATGGAAGGCCATGAAAAATGTCGTTGAGTTGGGATAGATTAGAAGACTGAGTAACAGTTGGGCTAGAATTGATTCAAGAGATGGAGGAACAGGTGATTCAGATTAGGAAGAGACTAAAGGAAGCACAGGATAGGCAGAAAAGTTATGCGGATGCACACAGGACCGACCAAAGTTATGAAGTGGGAGACCAAGTTTTCATTCGTATTAGGCCTAACAAGAGCACCATATGGTTCGGGAAGGGGACAAAGTTGTCACCTCGATTTACAGGACCATTCATAATCTAAGAGAAAATTGGACCTGTTATCCCTGATATCTAGGGATAACTAGGAGATCATGTCTCAAGGCCCACATGGTCCTAGACATGGAGTACCGAGAGCAGGGTTGACTTGAGCATGGCCCTGGAGGGCCCATCTCTCTTCTTCTTCGTCAGATTTGTCCTGTCAGCAGTAGCAGCTTCCATCACCACCGGCCTAGATTTTCATCAGAGAGGACTCTTTCTCCATGAGGTAATTGGTCCGAGGTATCATGGTATGTGTCATATTTGATTGTTATAACCTTCTTATATATGCATTAGGTTCCTTTCATTTCTGATGACTGCTTGGATCTTACACTCATCCGCTTGACCAT
>ML782313.1:245785-261742 GCA_009831015.1 Picea engelmannii | reverse complement strand
ATTTTTGTTACCATCGTCAAATATTTTACCTCACACATATCGAGGTTTGCATGCCATTATGAAAGACATTGGAATGGATTATCAAACTATAGATGCATGTCCTAATGACCATATTATATATTATGGACAACATGCTTCAAAAATAGAATGTCCGCAATGTCTTATTAGTAGATATCAAACCGATCAAGTAACAAAAAGGGTGCCTTGAAAGGTTCTTCGTCATATTTCCATAATTCCATGTTTGCAATGATTGTTCAGGTGTGAAAGAATAGCACAATTTATGGATTACCATGCACACAACATAAGTGGATATGGTGTTCTTCGAATGCCTACCGATGGTTCCGCATTTAGGGAAATTGAGGAAAAATGGGCAGTTTTCAAAGATGAACCTCATAATGTTAGGCTTTCATTGGCAGCAGGCGACGTTAATCCATTCAGAGAGCTTAGGTATATTTACTCAGTGCGGCCTATTTTTGTTATCAACAATAACATTCCTCCTTGGATGTCAATAAAGATGGAGCACATAATGTTGACAATGATTGTTCCAGGTATTTATTTACATTAATTTTTTGAATTTAACATTTTTATTTGTTTCAGTTTTTGCATAATATATTTTGTTTATTTATTTAATTATATATATTACATGATATCATTCCTATAGTAATTATGTGTAATTTCAAACAATTAGGTAAGTACCATGTTAAATATATGAATGTATATATCGAGCCTCTTATCAACGAGCTACTAAAGTTATGGGATGGCATCACAATGTATAACATATGTAAACCAATCGGGGAGAATTCATTTAAATTTCGTGGAATACTTTTACAGACAATTCATGATGCCCTTGGACTAACACATTTTTGTGGTATGTAGCATTCTAATATTGCTCTTTAATACTATATAATATTTTAATGTTATCATGGTGCATGTTTAATTTTTAAATAATCTCATCGTATAATTGACATTAATCCATTTGTTGTAGGTCTTCAAACAAAGGGTAAATTTGAATGTCTAGTTTGTGGCCCTAAGATGAAGTATCATCATTAAAAATGTTTAGGAAAGATGGTGTTTGATGAGTATAGGCACCTTCTTCCTAAGAACCATAGGTATCACACTACTGAAAACCATATTTTCAATGGGAAAGAAGAGACTGGTTTAAAACCACGAAGAATGACACCTCACCTATGGAGGTTGGAATATAACAGAAATCGTCAAGGTACTCAATTTCATAATGTATCATAGATCATGTGATGTTTTGCATGTTTATTTTAATCATTGAATTTATTTTTGTGATTTTTGTGATTTCTTTTATGCTTCATGAAGGTCGCAATCATCATGAAGGTATTAATAATGGGCTTCCACGAGGAATGAAATGTTATCCCACTCAATTCATGAGGTTTCCCTACTATGAGGAGCTAAAAATAACTCATTTGTTTGATACAATGCATATCGGGAAGAATGTGACTGAAACATTATGGCAAATCATAGATGGTAGGAGGGACAAGGAAAAAACTGTCAAAATTTGTCCTGACATTCAGGAAGCCAATCATACAATGCGAAGTGTGATCCAATATTCAAATAGATCAGATGGAGTACTAGACTGAAATAACCTTCCATGGTTATTAACAAAGAAACAAAGCAATGATGTAAAAGAGGTCATTCAAAGAATTAAATTTCCCATGGGTTTTGCTTCAAACACAAAAAATATCTTAATGAAGAAAGGCGAATTTGGTGGGGTAAAAACACATGATTGGCATACCTTCATTAAGGTAATAATTTTGGTATACATATTTATATATATTGGCCTTATAGATCTTTTATTTATTTTTATTTTTTCTTGTCTACTTTGGTCGAAACAAATAACGATTCATTTTGTTGTTATAGTATGTTCTACCACTATCTCTCCCAAACGACTTGGACAACAACGTCAAACAAGTTATATATGATCTTGGAAAATACATGAGGTAATTAGTTGTGATTTATATGCAAAATGTTCTTTCAAATTATTGTTGTACTTACTGACACGTGTTTTACTTGTAATGTAATATATTATATTATGTTATGTTGAAACATGCTATTTTCTTGTGTCATGATCTCATGTAGATGGTTGTCATTGAAAGAAATACATGAAGATGATATAAAGTATTAGAAGGAAGAAATTCCCCGTCTAATGTGTGAAATGCAAAAGTATATACCTCCTACATTTTTCAATGCACAAGAACACTACCTCATACACCAAGTTGAGGAGATTGAAATTTGTGGACCTATTCACACAAGGTCAATGTGGATGGTGGAGAGGCACTTGAAATCATTGAAGGCGTTGGTTAGACAAAGAGCATGACCCGAGGGTTCTATGGTGGAGGGATATATGGTATATCAATCCATGGTTTATATTAGTTAGTATCTTCCTAAATTAGCAGCGCCAACTATGCATGCAGTGGATCGCATTTGGGATGTGAACTCCATCAGAAAATTTGAATATCAGAAGCATCTGTTGGGGAAAGGTAGAATAAAAAAAATGAGAGGTACTATATTAATAATTGTGAAAATTTATATTAATAATACATATAAGTTTCATTTTTTGTGTATATGATCATACTCATTAATATATTAATATAATTTATTTCATAAATTATAAATATTTATAATTACCTACATATTGTACGTTATAACTAATATTTAATATTGGTGAATTATGTTTTTTTGATTCAGTTTCTCAAGAGTGGGATGCACTACATTTATACATTGCAAATAATCTTGACTAGATGAATGTATGGATTGAAAGATGTGAACAACATAATGGAGGTAGGTTATCATGGAAACGACTGTCTGAATTGGTTAGAGAAGCTCGTCGTAACAAATATACCAATGTTACATAGAGGGAAATTTATTTAGCATATGGTTTGAAAGATGGACAGGTAAGCAAATTCACCCATTTTATTCAGTTATTTTATATTATATTAATGTGACTGCATGTGTACTGTATTTTTCAGATACTTTCGAAGTTATATAAATATATGTTAATTTATTAATTGACAATGCATCTTTTACATATCTGACATATTGCAGTTGAAACAACACAAGGCTATGTGGTGAAATGGTCGTAAATTTTGCATCAAACAATTGGATGAAACTAGGAAAAATACTGATAGTGGAATAACTGCAACATTCCAGGTCACTAATGTTTCCTCTAGGAGTTACAGATATCCCCAAGAATCTGAAAATAGATACTATGGGTATTTAAATGATATACTTGAGTGTGACTTTAATTACTTCAAATTAGTTCTATTCGATGTCAAATCGTATAGTTACGAATGCATGAACTCGATGAGAAAAGAACTGTTATTCAACATGCCAACATATTTCCAATGATTAAAACAATGGTGTTTGAAAGACAACATGATCACTATGTTTTTCCAAGACAATGTGAACAAGTCTTTTACTCAAATGTTCTAGGTGAAAGGGATTGGTCATTTGTTGTTAGATATGATCCAAGAGGAAGGCCAATTAAGTATACTCATTTATAGGAAGGAGATGATATTGAAGATCAAGAAGATGACTGGACAGATCAGACAGAGCCGAAAGATCATGGAGGGTCGACATATGAAGAAGACGAAGAAGATCATGATCCAGGCATAGGAGACAATATTGAAATTCTTGATGATGATGTCGATGAAAATAAGCTCGAAAATGACATTAATGATGATGATGATGTCATTAATCCTTTCAACATCGTTTCAGAATTGGATGATGATACAGATTTCGAGTTCGATGAAGAATACCAAGATAGAGAATAAGGATGATTACACAGATGTTGAAGTTGGATTAGGCATGTGACTATATAATATTTTAATTTGTATGAATTATTCTCTTAAAATAATTTACTTTTAATGTCATGGGTTAATTACATGTTTTTAAGTTTTGTGTGATGTTTTTATATCCTATTTTACATGTTTAATTATTATTTGAAACATGAAAATAGTTTCCAATATACTAAAGTACGTGGTAGACTAAAAATATCATTTATAAACACATAATTTCATGTACCTTCATTAATTTTTGTTTTTGTAGTTTCTATGGATGAATATTAATAGGATGTTGCTTTCGATTATTTTCTATTTTATAGATTGGGTTTTGGGGATCAATTGAGAGTGATGTGAGGGGGAGGGGAGGGGCCATATGAGCTTCCACCTTCACGTGGTTTTCCTTGTTAAGTAGAGGATAAATTATTCTTGAAACCAAGAGAAGCTCTTTCATTTTTATACCATCATGATCGTACAAGATTTCATCAATATTGTTACCTATTTGAATCTTCATAGAATTGATATTCGTTACATATTCATTGAAAAAATACAAAAGACTTATGTAGCGGATATCAATTTGGTCTTTGCGTGGGACATTTTATGCCATTAGTATGTTTTGTACATAAATAATGGATCTTGGGGACTACACCATGGTCAAGGAACGAGGAAAAAGGAAAAAGGAACGAAGAATGAGGAATGAGGAATGAGGAAAATAGAACAAGGAACAAGTAACAAGGAACAATGAACAATGAACAAGGAACAAGGAACTAAAATTGTATGAGGACTAGACACCGACAATAATGACGTGCGAATGGGGCCAACGCTAAAAAATTTTCAAACAATTTTTGTATGCATTGAAATTTGTCATGGATAGACTATTGGAATGCCTTAATGATATGGGAGGGTTTATGGACTCAAATTTGATTGACACACCCACTTTATTCCATCATCAATTCATCATGTAAACCATAAACCCTAATTTTCTTTCAAAGTACACAATTTGGTTGACACAAGTTTTAGGTTTTTGTCAGTCTTTCTTCATTTTTCTTTCAGGTTCTACATTAATGTATATACAATGTATCTGTGTCATAGTTGTGATGAAAAATCCCTCTTTTTCGTTGATTTCTTAATCAACACCATCAAGATACTAGAGGTGGGAAACGGTGACATGTGAATGGGGCCAACGTTGAAATGTTTTCAAACTGTATCTGTATGCATTGAAATTTGACCTGGTTAGACTATTCACATGCCTTAAGGATATGGGAGGGTTTTTGGACTCAAATTTGACTGACACACCCACTTTCTTCCATTATCAATTCATCATGGAAACCATAAACCTATTTTTCATATGTTCTAGTAAATATGTTAATGATTCCAAGTTTCATATTTGTATTTGACTGAAGGTCCAACTAGCTTGCAAAGTATCAAATTGAGATTTCAAGTTGATAAACCAAATATGAAATGAATCCAAGCATCATTTTATATCATCACAAGATAAATGAATGTAAATAATCTTGCAACGAATTTGCTATACTATTGACGGAAAAAGTTCGTCGATAGTATAGCTAATTTGTCGCAAGAATATTGTGTCTAATTTGAATGGGGTTACATGGTTTGCAAGGAGTGTAGGAATTATATTATGGTGCAATGTAGTGTAGTATATAAGAAAAATCTCTATGCCAAACCTCAAAATGGATAGTACCATATCTTGTTCATAAGACAAATATTCTTGGTATGTTTCCTTTGTGGTGGCTCAAGCCCTCAATACACATGATGCCTTACAATGAAATGTAACAATTTTACTATTGAATGATAGTGTTATGTCACCCATGGTTAAGGAAATAACTTAAGGTTCTTACGTCCTATTTGAATCTTCTTAGAATTGATATTCGTTACATAGTCATTGAAAAAAGACAAAAGACTTATGTAGCCGATATTAATTTGGTCTTTGTGTGGGACATTTTATGCCATTAGTATGTTTTGTACAAAAATAATGGATATTAGGGACTACACCATGATCAAGGAATGAGGAAAGAGGAACAAGGAATGAGGAATGAGGAACACAGAACAAGGAACACGGAACAAGGAACGAAAATTGTACGAGGACTAGACACCGACAACATTGACCTATGAATGGGGCCAACGTTGAAAGTTTTTCAAACAGTTTCTGTATGCACTGAAATTTGTCATGGATAGACTATTGGGATGCCTTAACGATATGAGAGGGTTTCTGGACTCAAATTTGACCGACACACCCACTTTCTTCCATCATCAATTCATCATGTAAACCATAAAACCTAATTTTCTTTCAAAGTACACAATTTGGTTGACGTTAGTTTTAGGTTTTCGTCAGTATTTCATTTTTCTTTCAGGTTCTACATTAATGTATATACAATGTATATGCATCATAGTTGTGATGAAAAATCCCTCTTTTTCATTGACTTCTTAATCAACACCATCAAGATACTAGAGGTGGGAAACAATGACATGTGAATGGGGCCAACGTTGAAATGTTTTCAAATTGTATCTATATGCATTGAAATTTGACCTGGATAGACCATTCACATGCATTAACGATATGGGAGGGTTTCTGGACTCAAATTTGACTGACACACCCACTTTATTACATCTTCAATTCATCATGGAAACCATAAAACCTATTTTTCATATGTTCTATTAGATATGTTAATGATTCCAAGTTTCATATTTGTATTTGACTGAAGGTCCAACTAGCTTGCAAAGTATCAAATTGAGATTTCAAGTTGATAAACCAAATATGAAATGAATCCAAGCATCATTTGATATCGTCGCAAGAGAGACAAATGTTTGTCTCATTTGAGATCTTTGGAGCCCCTTTCCTGTTTAGTGGGGCTTCTCAGGTTGTTTCATATTCATTGGGGCTTCTCGGATTTATTCCTTCCCCCTCCTATTGTAGGAAAATCTCCCCGCGGACAGGTAGATTGCCTCAAAGAGCTTGAACCTAATTCTAAGACAAAAAATGCTTAACATGGACACTGAATTCCTTTCAAATCTATACAAACTAACACATGAGAAGGAAGGAGAACAAAAGTACCTCTTTATCGACGTTTTTCCCTGCACGCTCCGAGTTGATCTTCGATCCTTTGCTCCTCGCTGAGTCCTGTAGACAAACAAGATATGACCACTTCCTACTCTATTGATATTAGCTTGAAAACAGATCTATCTATCAATGATAGGTTCATGTAACATCAGACACAAACTAGAAAGAAACAGGCCAAGCATGTCATATTAATGAGAATAACGACAACAATACTTACAATCGTAGATGTGAATGCGACAGCTTCATCAAGTCCCCTTCGTCTAACCCTTGCTCGAAAGATCCATAACCTGGATAACAACAACTTCACTGATCACTCTCCTTTGGCTGACTGTGTGTTTCCTATGAGATCATAGGTTTCATGCTATCAATTCTTCCCCCAATCAGCTCCAGCACCACTTATGAGATCATAAGTTTTGTGTAATTCTCCATTTCCCCTTTTCACCATCATAGAGCTTTCTTATATAGGTTAAGAGGAGCTTAACTTCTTGAGTTATCTTTAGAATAGGTTGAGGAACCTCCTCCTTAGATCAGGGATATTCTGATGAAACCAAGAATTCAAATGCAACTGCCTTCTAAACTTGAAAGATCCTCCCCTTATTCTCCTCAACGGGTCAACTACTGCCTCAGATTAGGCAACGCTCCCTCAAAAGGGGCATCAGATCACTATAGCGCTCCCTAGGAAGCTTTAGGGAAGTGCCAGCGCTCCAAAGGTGGATAGCGCTCCTTCAGAAGGGTAGGAGAGCGTTATAACGCTCCCTGAAGCCTTATAGGGGGGTGCCAATGCTCCCTAGACTGATATAGGGGAGCGTTCACCCTCAGAACATTTGATTAAGAGCTCTTCTCTAGTGTCAAGAGTTCCTTGACTTCAGTTAACTAGTTCTCCTTTTCCAAACCAAGTGTATGAGATGTTTTAAGTGCCTCCTTAGTTTCTTTGTTAAGACAATATGCTTGATCAACGTTTGCGACACTTATGAACAACTTTTGACACTTGCGAAAGTTGTAAGGAAGATGCGACACTTACGACGATTGAGAGGAACATGTGACACTTATCCAATTGAGTAATTTTGACGTGTAACAGATTGCCCCCCAAAGTATGAAGTTAGAATATGCGAGCTGATGACTGAAATGATTTGTAGACGTTCAAGCAAGGGTATAGACTCGGAGAACCTGACAGAAGCTGCACACAAATATCCAACAAATATCATTACATATTTCAAAACCCAAGGTAGGGATACCTATGCTTGGGTGATCAAGACTTGCGAGATATGGCCACCATAAAATACACTGCAGATCCATAATTGTATTGATAAAAGGGTATAGCCACCGAAGATATAATGTGGATCTATACTTTGATGACTCAGACTGGTCATAGCCATGAAGAATACATAGTGGATCTATGAGATGACAAGACATCGCCACGACCAATACAAAGTGGATCTATGTGACAGTGTATGTGTTATTTGTCCAATAGAAACTCCTTCGCAGCCTGGGCAAAGCATATATCAAAGTGATTACTCAACCCAGGGTCTTCTGACCAATCCCAACGTGGTACGATTCTAACCATGTGAATAGATGTCTTGATGTCGAACATAGCAGAAACCACTTGATTACCGGTCAATGGTGCGAACCGTTAACAAGTGCGAGGGAGATCACCATTAATGCCAATGATTCCCAAGGTACCTTAGTACATTCCAACGAATGTGAATATATGAGCTGAAGTCGAACACCCGTGGAATCATTCGATCAGGGGTCAATGATGTAGACCTACTGTCGAACGTGAGGAGGTCTGCCATTGAGGCATGTAGGTCCCAAAGTACTAACTGGTTTCTAAGTCTAATTCCCGGATAATGTGTTGAAGTCAACATGAATAAACTCGTCGAGGGAGGGCCTTGATGTATCCCCCATCAATGACATGAAATGGACATGGATATGTAATTGGCAGATCAAATGGACATGGACTGACACAGGTTTTGAGGCAAGATATTTGGGATGGCTGACTCTTGAGGTGGATACTTCCCTTGAACACTGAGGCACAACAACAAAAACGTGACATGGACCAAAACCATGCAGTGGATACTGTGACTTGCGTCGGGTGACCCAAAGGAGTGAAAGGAACTCAAAGGATTGGCTTAGTGCAGAGGTTCAACGTATTGTGATACGTGCAAATGACAAAGTGTTGTGTTCAAGGGTGACTCTAAGAAGTGCTAGATGATGTTCTCAAGAGACTGCTTGGCTTGCTCCTTTCAATTTTCCCCCCCATCCAGATAGATGAGTACCTCTTTTTGATTTAATGAGATCGAGGAGGATAACACATGATTGATATAACTCACCTTCGGTAAGTTATTCTTCCTTTGTTTAACGAACTGGAAGAAGTAAGGGATTGGTCCCATATGGGCCTGTCGATGTGTGTTTTAACGAGTCCAAAGACAGAAAAATCAAAGGTTTTTTGGGATTATAGATTTTGGAAAAACACTTAAAAGAGAACTCTCTCAGTTCCTTTTTCGTACAATATTCTAACGAGACCGAAAAAGGGGTAAACTATCGCTCGAAAGACGCCCTTTTTGACCTTTTAACGAGTGTGAAAGGAAGCAAGGTCACTCGACAATATTTTCATATTTAGAGAGTCTAAAAAGGGTTTAAAGTAGACTCTAGGGGGATTCCTTTTTTGTGTGTTCGTGTATCCATATGGGTCCGAAAAAGAGATAAAAGTTTACCTGGTTGCATTCTCATGTATTTATGAGCACGAGAAAGAACAAAGACTAAGCTCGGTATACCCCCAACATGACAACTGGTGGCTTAGCTCCAGAATGATCATCAAAGGCTGGAGACATGCCCCCCAAGCTTCAATTCATTCACTGACTTTGAGGTTGTCACCAATTTCTATGCCAGATGGAGAAAAAGGATACAGGTGGATGAAATGAAGGTTAAAAAATGAGACCTAACGAAAGACTCGACTCGACATCTACGAGATTTGGCGAAAGACTCAACTTGAAGGGAGAGGTGATTGTTTCATTTTTTAATGAGCTTGACACAGGAAAAGAACTATGCTCAGGGTTCTAGGTTCGATCCCCAGATTGCTGTTTCATTTTTTAACGAGCTTGCTACAGTGAGGAAAACTATGCTCAAGGCCTCTGTTTCATTTTTTAATGAGCTTGCCACCGAGAAGAGAAACTATGCTCATAGCCTCTGTTTCATTTTTTAATGAGCTTACCACAGAGAAGAGAAACTATGCTCGTGGTTGCCCCCAGCATGAAAGCTAGTGGCCTCTGTTTCATTTTTTAATGAGCTTTCCACAGAGAAGAGAAACTATGCTCGTGACCGATGGCTTCCAAGAGGATAATTCTCTGGAAGGATACCATGTCAATGGATAAAATGTGGTCATGGCCTCCAAGATATCTTCACTGGATGGAAGATAATCACTCGAGAAGGAACACATGTCAAGGGTCGTGACAGGGGTAAGGAGATCAGGCTCCAATAATCCTACTGAAGAAATCACCATGTCAACTATCGGATCCAAATCATCGGAAGTTGAGGTCATGGGAGACAATGCCACATAATTGACATGCGGCGGGGGTGATACTGTCTGCATATAGGAACCACTTAGGGAGGTAACCCAGTCGAGGACTTAGGGAGGTAACCCAGTCAAGGCTGATGAATGAAAGTTGATCAATAGTCACAATTCTTCCATCGTGAGGGAAATATATCACACAGAAAAGGGTGGATACTAGAGCTTTCATAGCATAGACATAATCCCGCCCAAGGAGTAAAGTGAAATCCAAGGGATCTCGAAATACCATGACATCGATAAAGACATTTTTCCCTCCCAAAGTTACAGGAAACTGAGGAAGGATCCCTAAAGGTTGACTAGTTCTTCTGTTAAAAGCTAACAGATTCTGTGTAACCGGTGCAAGCTGCAGACAACCTAAAGCGTACCAAGCAACAGAAGACAAAATACTAACAGACGCACCTTCATCTATCAGCGTTTGAGGAATGTCTCGACCACGATCCTGTACTGTAATCTGGAAAGGAACGTGAGAGGGAAGACAAGGTCCATTTAGCGCACCCCAATCAAAAAGGATGGCCTCATTACTTGGAGGGGGTTTCGCAGGAGAAGGAGGAATGCCCCCCGGCATGGTAGAGTCTATATTAATGAGAAAAACATGGGTAGTATTGGGTTTAATCTCTAGAAGGAGAGTAGGATCGACCGATGATTGGATCGGATCAGTCAATGGTGGACTTGGATAGACCACTTTGGCACTCTTCAGAGGAAGAGTGGGACTGACCAAGGAAGGGACTGGATCAGTCACTTCGACATTCCTCAATGGAGGAATGGGATCGACCGATGGCGAAACTTGATCGACCACTTTGGCACTCTTCAGAGGAAGAGTGGGACTGACCGAGGAAGGGACTTGATCAGTCACTTTGACATTCCTCAATGGAGGAATGGGATTGACCGCTTTCGTGTCACTCTTTAACGGGAGAGTGGGATCGATCGAGGATGAAAACAGATCGACCACTTTGGTGTCACTCTTTTGATGAAGAGCAGGGCTGATCGATGACAGAACTGGATCAACTACTTGGGTTTGTGGTTCAATCAAGGAGGAAACTATATTGACCACCTGATCAACCGGACTAACTGAGGATGGAATGAGATTGACCAATCCATCAACCAATGATGGGTTGGAGGAAAGCTTATGATAACCTTTTGGAAGTCGAATTTTTTCCAAAAGAGAAGAAGCCTCGTCCATGTGAGGACAAAGGCGAGAGTAATGATTACCTGATTACCTTTACATAACATGCAAGGGAACTTGAAAGTTTTCTTCTTCTTACCAACCTGAACATCACTAGTTGACGGGGTATCATTGACATGACTAACAGAGGCCGATGACATGGAGGACCACATTTATAAGACCTGGGTAAGACCGGGGCAATCCCTTAGAAAGTGGTCACCCTTACAAAGGTTGCAAGGGAATTTGGGTTTTGGATTCTTCATTATAATCTTGTTCACCTCATCAACACTCCCAGTACTATTAACAATAACTGGTTTCTTAGAGCCAATATCTGATGTTGTTGGGGATTTGGTCCTTTTTGGGTTCTTCTTCTTCTTCTCTTTCTGTTTCTTATTCTTCTGATCATCCTGACTACTTGCTTTAAATATTTCACTAGGAGAAGAAGGAGAAAATTCGACATGAGGTTGATGTGTGGGTGGTGTATTGACATCTAAAGTATTAGGTGCAACTGAAATATTGGGAGGATTCGGGATCACCGAAGTGGGGAACAACCAAACTGGTAATCCAATAGTGAGTCCTGGAAGACTCAGTGTGGCAATATATGGAGGACCAAAGTTTCCAAATGAAGGAAAGGTATAAGGTTCCCCAGGAGAAGGGGTTCCTCCATTGGTACCCCCAGGGTTCAATGCCATTAATACTGACTCGACCTAAGGTCTGCTAAGTAAAACAAACAACACACACTAAGAATCTAAGAAGCAATCAATCAAACAAAACTTCCTACGATGAAACCACTAGTTGGTGATGAAATCCAATGTCGTGAGATCAAAATAGGAAGGGGCGGGGATAGAGCGGGTGGATCAGTTACATTGGCGACCTTCTTAATAGACTTATGCCTTGGTGCAAGCTTCCACGCAGTAATTGTGGATTTACCCTCCAAGGAACCCGAGTGAGTTTGACCAACATCTGTTCCAGGTACAGTGAGACTTCCCTTCACCGTCACCTTGTGTGAGACCCTAAATATTATGGCCACTAAGGTTACCAATTCACAGTCAGCCCCTGGGCGGGAACAGTCGACAATCCGATCCAAACATATGGGCAGGGTATCGAGCCCGAAATCAACTAAAAGGCTTCCACGCAACAATTGTGGATTTACCTTTAAGCGATCCCCATAATACGATCTGACCACCACAATCAGTTAAACCACGGAGGGTTAGTCCCTGTAGCTCACCTGAATGCGACCTCGTGCGTAACCCCTATGTGAGAGGGGGATCCCAGGTAGACTAATATGACAATTGGATTTGACTCTCCCTACCGCAAGATACTAAGTTTGTTTGATAGCTTTGGAAAGTTATCCTTTCAACCTATTCCAAAGCCCTACACCTTAAACTAATGTAGGTTTGCTAACATACATGTAAAAAGTCTGATAAATTTTAGTTAAGCATTGATTTTAATGGCTGTTGTTTACTCAGAGGGTGTACGAAAGTGAAACTGATGGAATGATGACTCAAATCCCAAAAATATGCATGAAATATGATAAGCAATCATTTCTTTTCGATGAATATCTATTTAAGGGAAAGAGGAAGAGTCGTTTTCACTATCAAACACTTGATAAGGAATTCCCTCAATCAATTTTGTTCTCAATCAAATCCAATATGATGCTACAACATTTCAAAAATTCAAACTAATATGCAAACTAATCATTAAGATGTACTTTTGTCGTTTGTATATGAATAATGATTAATTCAAAACAATGCTTGTCTTGCTAATTATCTTTTTGGATCAATGAAAATGAGACCAACACAACCAAGAAACATACAAATGATACACCCTCTAGTTGTGATCAAAACGAGAAGCGAAAGAAAAGGAACAATCAAAGAAGAATCAAGAACTTCACACCAAAAGAAATGTCAAAGAACAATGATCTTAACTAAAACCAAATGAAAAGACCTATAGGCCTCTGATGACCTTCACCAGAGTTTTTCTCTTAGTCAAAAAGAGAGAAAGACAATGCATGGGTTTCAAACTCCAAATGACAGAAAAAATCAACAACAATAGTGAAGAAGGCTACAAAATCCAAATAGCAAGATGTTTTCTCTTCAAGAAAAAGACAGATGTCAAGGCTGGAAAGAAGAAGGATTGACTCACAAGGTTAGCCAGCAAGAGAGACACAGAGGAAAAACCCAGAAAAGCAATTCTAGAGGGTTTATTGGCCAAAAAAGGGCTGGTGCTCTGTTGCCAAAGGAAAGGAGTGTTATAGTGCTCTATTTAAGGCTATTAAGGAGTGTTGGCGCTCTGTTAACACAGGGACAGGGGCGCCAGGTTCAAAAACTCCCCAAAAATGTCAAAAATTCAAAAATTGCAGTTCAATTTCGACAATTAGGCTGGGTGTGATGGGGTAGGGATCCAATCAACTTATGAAACCAATCAAAAGAGGAGTGAACCAGGTCTGAAAATAATCAGGTAAGACAAGGTCTATGAGGAAAGATGAAACCAAGAAAGTTTTTATTCGATCCCCAGTGGAGTCGCCAGTTTCTGTTGTAGGAAAATCTCCCTGCAGACAGGTAGATTGCCTCAAAGAGCTTGACCTTAACTCTAAGACAGAAAATGCTTAACGTGGACACTGAATTCCTTTCAAATCTATACAAACTAACACATGAGAAGGAAGGAGAACATAAGTACCTCTTTATCGACGTTTGTCCCTGCATGCTCCGAGTTGAGCTTCGATCCTTTGCTCCTCGCTGAGTCCTGTAGACAAACAATATACGACCACTTCCTACTCTATTTATATTAGCTTGAAAACAGATCTATCTATCAATGATAAGTTTGTGTAACATCAGACACAAACTAGAAAGAAACAGGCCAAGCGTGTCATATTAATGAGAATAACGACAGTAGTACTTACAATCGTAGATGCGAATGTGACAGCTTCGTCAAGTCCCCTTCGTCTAACCCTTGCTCGAAAGATCTACAACCTGGATAACAACAACTTCAATGATCACTCTCCTTTGGATGACTATGTGTTTCCTATGAGATCATAGGTTTCATGCTAGCAATTCTTCCCCCAATCAGCTCCAACACCACTTATGAGATCATAAGTTTGGTGTAATTCTCCATTTCCCCTTTTCACCATCATAGAGCTTGCTTATATAGGTTAAGAGGAGCTTAAACTCTTGAGTTATCTTTAGAATAGGTTGAGGAACCTCCTCCTTAGATCAGGGATCTTCTGATGAAACCAAGAATTTGAATGCAATTGCCTTCTAAACTTGAAAGATCCTCCCCATATTCTCCTCAACGGGTCAACTACTGCCTCAGATTAGGCAGCGCTCCCTCAAAAGGGGCATCCGAGCGCTATAGCACTCCCTAGGAAGCTTGAGGGAAGTGCCATCGCTCCAAAGGTGGATATCGCTCCTTCAGAAGGGTAGGAGAGCGTTATAACGCTCCCTGAAGCCTTATAGGGGGGCGCCAACACTCCCTAGACTGATATAGGGGAGCACTCACCCTCAGAACCTTTGATTAAAATCTCTTCTCTAGTGTCAAGAGTTCCTTGACTTCAGTTAACCAGTTCTCCTTTTCCAAACCAAGTGTATGAGATGTTTTAAGTGCCTCCTTAGTGTCGTCGTTAAGATAGTATGCTTGATCAACGTTTGTGACACTTATGAACAACTTGTGACACTTGCAAAAGTTGTAAGGAAGATGAGACAATTACGACGATTGAGAGGAACATGCGACACTTATCCAGTTGAGTAATTTTGACATGTAACACCTCCCCCTTGGGGTAGGGAATCAATTCCTATGTATCCATATTATTTGTAGTCATGATGCTTCTATGTTGGACCTGACCCCATTTTTCTAGGAATTTCTATGTATGATTTTTCATATCACTATATTATACTTTGGCACGTATTTTCCATCCCCATGTTGTACTATATTGAGACCCCATTTTGTCTCATTCACTTGGCTCCCTTATGCCATGCATACCATTTTTTCATTTTTATGAGATTTATTAATGAGTATGGATATGCCTAACTTGTCCCTATTGGGATCTTGTACAGCTATCACCTTTTGAATTTGTTGTTGATAGGTGGAACTCTATGGTTCATCCACAGATGGTCCTCCTTCCTTGGACACTTGTCTCCCTCCTTGGTCCTCTCTGAGCATTGCAAATAAAATTGTGATGTATTTTGGTCATACAATTTCCTCCTAACCTCACACATCATGGGGAAGTATGTTATCACCTAAAAACTACTCAATTGTGACATTTCCACAAGTTTTTGTTGAAATATACCATTATCAACATGTTTACTATCCATTTCACCTCACTTCCCACCTCCACTAGACCTCT
>ML782313.1:230593-242345 GCA_009831015.1 Picea engelmannii | reverse complement strand
ATATAAATTAAAAAAAAAACCAAAACCTTAAACCCTTTTAACAAAAACGAAGCCCTCATTTGTGTATGCATATCCTGGTCACACGATCCATACCCCCACATCCCTTCACTCCATACCCACGCATCCCTGTGCAATCCATACCCCAACCACATCCCTGCACTCCAAACCCCCGCATCCATGGACACCTGCGACCACATGTCATATCCCTGTGACCAATATATGTTGATCCATATCCCCGCAACAACAAAGAGGATTGGTCATATCCCTGTGACAACATACCGACCATAGATGGAGAAAGAAGCCATAGAGAGAGGATAAAGACTAGGGAACAAACAAACCAAGAGAGAGAGGTCATGGACATAGGAGAAAGAGGGCACAAAAAGAGGAGAAAGACATAGAGCACCTTAGCCCTAGCAATGACAAAAGGAAAGGTAGATTTCCATGAGAAGAAATGCCTCGCTCTTTTTCATATTTAATTATGAAATTGAAATTTTTAATTTCATTTTGGTTTTCTGAGTCAAAATATATCAGAGGGAGACATAACTACATTATTTGTGTATATGTTTCTAAACTCATCAACATTGAAAACATCTCATACTGTCCCTAGAAATTTATGAAGAAATTTTAACTCACCTCAGTTTTTCCAAGCCGATGTGCTTTGTCCATGGCTTGTAAATCCAAGGTTGGATTCCAATCAATTTCATAAAATATGATAGTATCAACTGCTGTCAAATTAATTCCCACACTTCCCGCTCTTGTTCTTAACATGGAGATAAATATATCTTGTCTGAATTAAAAAACAAAAAACAAAAAACTATGTAAATGAGTTTAAACTTTGCTCCAATGCATGCATGAAGTTCCCCAAAAAAACCATCTCATTCATAGTTACCATACTCATATGATTCACAACTACACGTACTGAAAAGTATGTCGAGTATGGGATCTGGCTAAGTATTGGGTGGTTAATACTGGCCATACTCACTAGTGTTGGCCATAATGGTATTCCTACCTATTTTGAAAGTTTCTCACGATGCCATGATGATTCTTTATAGTTGAATATCCATCCAAGTGAAGAAACTTATACTTCCTATAATTCATATAGTCCTATACAAGATATAACTTTGTCAGCTGATTATGAAAGAAACAATAATAAACAAATAAAATGCAAGACAACAAATTAAACTCATAGACTATTATTTTGGATTAGATGCCAGTACATTCTTCAAGGCCAAGTAGTTAAAACCACTTGTAACCTGATCTTGATCATAGAACATCAGTTCTATGTGATCTGGCACAACACACTAATCAGACAAACATCTTATATGTGCAGTTTGTATAAGAAAGTTCAGAAGTTCAGAAAAGCAATTTAAAAAGAGATTACATCAAATAAAAACATTGAAAATCTACGATCAAGGACTTATCAAATTATTATTTTTGACTCCCACCTCAAGAATATCAAGAATTTTAGTCATTTGTGCAAATAGGAGAACCCAATGGTTTTGAGCAAAAAGATGCTTCAACAAAGCATCGATTGTCTGAAGTTTTCTAGAATCCTGTAGCCATGTCAGAAAGCGTATTTAAAATAACATAAATAAGAAATTTGAATTCCTTTTGAACTTCATTTTGTTGAGTTCGATGTTAAGATAAAATACATGAAACTAAATTAAAATCTGAAAGTGATAATATGGGTTTATAATGCAAATTATCTCATGATTTCTAAAGAAAATGGATGAATGCATTTGCCAAGCCTATAAATCAAACAAAATATTAACCATTCAAAAATTTAGGAGCATACTGTTAAGCAATTTTGCAACATCAACATGTTTTAAAGGGGGTGATAATCCAAATATCCTATTAGTAAGATCCAGGACTGGCTTCTAATTAAACAATTATGAATCTTTTTCTTGAATTAGATGTTGAGGATCCTGTGGTATGGCTGGACCATTGAACTGAGATGTGCAAGCAAATCCCACTAATATCTTTTTAACCCATGGATGGTGAAGTTCTTCTATTCTCTAATATGCAAAACCCCTATCTGGGCATACAACATCAACCTACAAACCAATGATCAAGCTTCAATGAATGTCTTCCACCAAGAAGCCATCAATGTTATGTTTTGACCAATGCAGACAAGATTGCATGCAAAAATCATAAAAAGTATAATTGACAAAATTAACAAATTAAACTAAGTAAAAGCATATTTCTTGGCAGTTGAACAAATTTCAAACTAAAAAACATACCGGAGGAGCACGAACTGGTGGAATGAAAGAATAGAAATATTTTAGCAATGCAATATTATTGAGAAACTGGGCATGATGGGAGACAACCAATTCCTCATAGGGTGCATTTTTAGGCCCTGTGGCATGCTTTGTCTTCAATAAGATTAATTTTTCACGTTTTGGCAACATCAACATTCTAGTGTCGGCTCTGACTTTTCCCTCCCCCATCTGATCATACTGAAATCTATTTTCCTCACTTTCTAGAAAAACATCAATGATTTCATTTAATATTTGCCAATATTGTGCCATGCAAGTTGAAAATAACAACTGCTCCATATCTGAATCCTTAGCGAAAAAATCTACCTCCCCTGGTGACATGTCAATCATGCGAGAAAATCCAATTGTACCACTTTTAACAGGTAAAACAGACCCAAGAGAATTTGCTTGTGGTGGAAAAACTAATGTATGGACATGTTGTGGAGAAAACACATTCAACAGGTTGTCCAACCACTTCTGCTGAAACCCTTGAGTTGATCTAGTGCACAAAGTAGGCAGGCTTTGAGTACCTCCTCTATAAATCAACTTGGGAACCTGAAAATCATGTTCACGATATGAGTGTTGTAAATGAAAAAGGAATTTAATATAATTGCATATATGATATAACCATCATCATTACTGTAGTTAGTCCACCAAGAAATAGAAAATAGGTTTACATTTGTTGCCTTGTATGAGATAGGGTTTCGACTTCCAACATAGTGTATTTCTTCCAATTCTCCAAAAGGAGGCGGTAAAAGAGAGTTTGGGATTCACCCAAAGTGCAAGAATGTGCGGCCTTCATTTCTTTCAAATAAATATGGATGATTGCGGACCTAATGCCACAAAGAATAATCACTCTTGTAAACTTTATTTGGAAACTATAACATTAATAAAAGTCCAATCTTTTTAATCTCCATCAAATTAAGGATTTAGCTCCAGTAAATCGGAAAATGCATAAAAATATGGGCCCCACAACCCAACTTCATATTGATTCTCTAATCTCAGTTGTTTAATAATAAAACATATTTAACGTGTGAATATTACTAGGCGATTCCCATGAAAACTGTTCATTTATATTAAAATGTGATTCATTCCACAATAGAACTAGAATCAAGAATAGAAAGAGAGATATGACCATATCGAAGGGACTATTAAGGGAATGACAAAGCCCAACATTGCCCATGAAATAACTCTTTGTTAAGGTTCTAAAAAAAGAGTGTTGCAGGAAGTGGGCTAGAGAAACATTCAAATAAGTCAAGCTTGTAATTGCCCCACATAATTTAATATTTTTTTGAACAGTCCAATGATTGTAGTTGTGTTAAAAATTAAATTTACCGAGGGATATGGACAATAAATTGATTCAAGCTGAGGTTGATATTGATTTCCAGTCTAGTAATGGATCCTATTACAAAAGATATGGAAGAAGAAAGACTATTAGTTTATTACAACTCAAATCAAGCAATGTCAGCTTTTGGCAATTCTTCAATGCTCGGGGAATGTTACCAGATAAAATATTATTGCAAAGACTCATATTATTGAGGTATTTCAGTTTTTCCAAAAGGGATATAATTGCAACTTTAAGTAATTTTCAATGAGATCTTGCTGCTCTTTATTAATGAGATAACCAAGATCAATTGGGATTCTAGCTGTTAGATAGTTTTTGTGAACATCGAGAAGCTCTGGAGATGTACTGTTCCCAATCTTTGGAGGAAGAGGTCCAGTGAAATGATTTGTATAGAGCTCCAAGGATATTAGGGTTTGGAGCCAACCTAACTATGAAGGAATTCTTCTAGTCAGTTGATTTTCTCCCAAACACAAGAAGAGATTCTCAATCACTAGCCATGGATGGTTTTGGTCTAGAAAAAAGCATTTGCTAATAACATCAACTGAGTTAGCTTATGGGGATGAAAAAGTTCTTCTGGTATAGAATCATTAAGCTTCTCATGGGACAAATACAAGGCATAAAGGTCTCACGCTGGTCATCCTGCCCTGCGTTTATAAGATTCCATGCATTGGCTTCATAACTACCATAGGTAAGAACACGATTCTTAGGTAGATGAGATTCTTATTGAACTTGAATTTTAGACAAAAGAACCCCAGTTGGCTTTGCCTTTGAGGGAAAATATTTTTTCTAGAAAGAATCTTTAATTTGTTAAGAATGCTCACAATTATAGATAGAAAAACATAAGTAAGAGCTAGTTCTGATGAGTTGCTCCACCCATGCAGCCACTTCTAACATGGTCAGTCTTTCATTTGGGTCATGCATAATAGAAATCTCTGCAATATCATCCATTCTTATCTTAGCAGAGGCTCTACATTTAATTGTAAATCCAAACTGCCATCTAGAATAACTGCTGCTTGGATGATCAGGGGCATTTCCCATTTGATAGTGTTGGGTGGATCAAAATACATGTCATATTCTTTTGTTCCACTCAGAATCTCTCTTAAAACCTCAAAAAAACTGTATACATCACTATTCTCTATAAAATTCCAAGACCTATAGTAATATTAATCAATATAGATAGCATCCCCTTTCTCGACAGGATAAGGCAACCCTTTCACTCTAAATAAAGTTAACCCAAAATCTGCTACCCCAGAAAGACATAGCTTATAGCTTCTCTCATTAAGATGTTTTGCAACACTTACAAATTCTGACAGCCAACAAAGATGTTTTAATAATTTGGAGACATGGAAGTCCTAATAGCATCTGTGCTTATGATCAATGATGAGGCTGCTAATACTGCAGTTGTTCTCATCCTCTAAAGTGCAGGGGTAACGAATTTTCCTCAACTGTTGAAATGATTGCCGAGTATCATGCCCATGGAGATACTGGTAGATGAGAACATCTAGGTCTTTGCCCAAAGTACATTATCATTGTTGAATTTAAAGAAGCTACAAGAGCCATTCTCTGGGAGGATGGAAAAGACCCTAGCTGAGATCTAGGGCCCCTAGTGCACTCCTGGGGTTCTTGGTCTAGGACCAAAGAATAAGAGACATGGAAAAATACCCTTGTAAGGTCCCCCAGTAGATAACTATAATATAACATGTATGACTTGATAACAGATTCACCTTTATGATCCTTTTATATCTTGTGTCATATATGTGTATTTTCATGACATCAAAGCCCAAACTATCTTGGTGGATTCTAATATTGGAGCTACAATTAGTGTATATGCCTTCTCATGTCGAATTCCTTTAGAGATCAGTTAACTTCCGTTTGAAGGTGTAGGGAACTTCATCTAAGCAAGTGTTAGCCTCTCTTTAAGATTTGTGCCTGCTGTTGAACTTGTACACCCTCTCTCAACAAGTGTGCCCTTCCTCTTAGTTTGTGCACCCTCACTCAAGTGCACCCTCACTTAAAATAAAAGGTAATAAAGAGGTAACAAATATCTCATACCTAACTTACGTCTTATAATTCTCCAACATTGTTCTTTACACTTAGTGCAACAAACACCAAATGGAATGGTTTACACAAGGTCAATGGAGAATGCTATTCTTATCTTATTCTTCAACTTGGATTGAGCATGTACATGAATGGTACTTGACATGTATATGACTTGGATTGAGCCACATCCATATATG
Organism: Picea engelmannii; assembly: GCA_009831015.1. Taxonomy (NCBI): domain Eukaryota; kingdom Viridiplantae; phylum Streptophyta; class Pinopsida; order Pinales; family Pinaceae; genus Picea; species Picea engelmannii. The sequence goes on along the minus strand of ML782313.1, from coordinate 236,508 downwards.
TACATCCATAGTTGTTATTTTTCACTCAACCACATTGTAGACGGTGTAGTTGTACTTCCTCCTAGTCACCAAGCTTATTGTTGCCCCACAATAGTACTAATGTGAAGTGTGGAGGGCATGCCTCTTTGATTTCAAACCCCATAGTCTATACCTTTGCATCCACATTGGTATATAGCTCCACATCAACACTCCACTTAACTTTCCTTTTCACTTAACATAGCCCCTTACTTTTTATGTGATTTCTTCTATGTGCATCAGCCTTCCCCGTAGCCTTTACAATGTCACCCTTTTTCCTTATCCTTTTTCTTGTAGATGCAAAGTTCAAAGTGAAAAGATATGAACTTCCCTTCACTACATTCTTAGCTCTTCATGCATAAAAATTTCTAAGGAAAAATAATAGGATTTTGGCCAAACTTGCAAAGGAGGTTTTTTTGAAGGCCTTAAACCCTGCAAAATTGTATCTTAGAGCACTAAAATTGAACATAAATTAAAAAAAACCATTAAAGAGAACCTTCCTTATTATTGGTCTATTTAGGATTGAACCACACATCCCCATTTGGAGTCTTTTGGTCTATAAGATTCATCCCCTTCTAGTTCTTCCACCTCTTCAAGCAATGGAAGTTGGATGATGCATAATGTAGGAATGGATGGAGTTGCGTGAAAATGTGGGATGTATGTTGCATGGTTGTTGTATCAACAAGGTGAAGCCCCTGTGATCCTTATGAGTATTCAAGATGTGTATGGTGGTCTCTATAATCATAAAATTTTGTTATGTTAGAAATGATGACATTTGATTCAATGTTGTATAGGTGTACTAAGTGAACTATGACATTTGCATGGTATTTTTAAAATTTGGGTCATTTTGCAGTACTGCACACATAGTAATCTATCAAGAATTTATTTCTTTGCTTAAAACCTCTTGCTCTGTCCCATATCTAGTTTTCATCGAAGTTGAATTTCTTGCATTTCATTTTCCTCTTGCATGGTTTAAAGAGTCGAGTCAAAATGCCATCAGTTTCATGACCACTCCTTTGAGTAACAACAACCTAAAATCAAGTGCTAATTAAAATTTATCTAGCAACTTTTCTAGGGCTCTTCAAACCCATATTATCTTAGGTGTAGAGCTTTGGAATAGGATTGTGAGAATAAATTTCCAAAGTTTCTAAACAAACATAAAGCCTTGAGTTAGGGAGTGAAATCCAGTTGCTATATTACTGACTTTGGGAAGCCCTTCTAACACAAGGGTCAATCATGAGGTCACATTGGGGCCCTCAGAGTAATCAACCCTGCTTGGTTGGTCTTGGTGTCAACTGTCCCCCCTCTGCTTTGGTAGAGTAGGTGGTACCATAGAGGCCATAATATTTTAGACTTCCTACATAAGGTGACATCACAGGGAAGGTGGTGTTGTACCTGGGATCGACGTTGGCTAGACTCACTCGGACTCCTTGGAGGGTTGCCCACTTCTTAGTGAGGTAACTTGCACCAGGGGGTTAGTTCATTAAGTAGGTTGTCAACGTAACTTTCCCACCCGCCAAAACTCAGTCCCTTCGTGCACTGATTTTGTGATGTTGGATTCCATCACCAACTAGCGCTTCTTTGTGAGAAGGTTTGTTTGCATGCTTGACTCATAGATTAATTAGTGTGTGTGTTTTTTTTCTCCTTAGTTGGCCTTATGATTGATTTTGTGTCTAATGGCATCAATTTTGAGTTAATTCCTCATTTGATCAATACAAAATATGGATATATTTAAATTAAAAAGTAATAAAGAGGTAACAAATAGCTCATACCTAACTTATGTCTTATAATTCTCCAACATTGTTATTTACACTTAGTGCAACAAACACCAAATGGAATGGTTTACACAAGGTCAATGAAGAATGTTATTCTTATCATGATAACTAACTTATTCTACAAATTGGATTGAACAAAACTAATATTTGTATAGTTCTAATCTTAGCTTTAACATTACTAATATTTGTATAGTTCTACTCTTGTATCGAACAAAAGTAATATTTGTATAGTTCTAATATTGGCTTGCCTTAGACATATTTCCAACTAAAGCACCCAATATTTGCAACACACCAACTGATGGTTGGATTTCTTACTCCATAGCATTGACCCTCATATTCAATGGACATTTCTTATAATAATTCTAATTTTCACAAATCCAACAAAAAACAACCTTACTACTATTTTTTTCTTAGATCCATATGATAAATTTATTATGTCCTTAGTGTTATCACATTAATATGTCCTTAATATGTCCAAAATAAAGAGGTATATCACATTAAATTAGGTGGTTGACCACTAATATTGGTAATTTGATGCAGACCCCCGACCCTCGACCATAATCTGCTACAGGATCATTCTAATCTCCTTCAGCCGAAGCAACTCCTTTGGTTCCTCGCCGAAACCCTATGATGAATCCGATCCATAGGTCCTTCAAAAACCCCACCTGTGTGAATGAGCACTAGGCGCGAGCTTCACCCTCACATGACCACAACTGGCCTTGGGGTAATCGCCTTTCATAACTCGCAACTCGCAAGTTCGTGGGTCGAAGACCCTCGACTCCTCTTTTCCAAACTCCTAATACCTGAGATGATGATACAGGTATATCCCCTTCTTTGCTAGCACCTCTACCAGCGACCACCGGCTAGGGCTAAGCACTAGTCTCACTCGCAACTCGTGAGTTTGCGAATTGGAAGGTTGAACCTCCCGACCCTTCTTTTACGAAACTCAGAGATGAAAAATTCAGAGAAGGTTTGACTCCTTGAGTGCTTCTTGGAACTCGCAAATTCATGACTTGAGTTGTTGAGCCTTCCTGCTCCTCCTTTGTGAATCCATGAGATGCGATAAGTTAACAAGGGTTGAATCCTTACCAAGCGATGAGTGTCCACTTGTCAACCACGCGGTCCCCACCTGATGGACGGGCCACGTGTTCGCCCGAGACCTCAGCCCTCGGCTCTTCATGACTTTTGTAGTCGAGATTGATTCCTCCCAACCTCTGAAACCATGATACACGATATAGCGAGGGTTCTGATCCAACGGTCTTCCCATGACCTGGATCCAATGACTGTCTCTTCTCCTCGCTACTCGGAGCTTCTTGAAATCAAGAGTTTGGTCTTCCCTCTCCAAACTTCCGAACCCCGAATCCGCAAGGTAATCCAGATATCTACCACCTATCCTCCACAAATGGATGACCCTGATCGCTTTGGGACTTCGCAAGTTGTGAAGTCGAAATACTTCCCTGTTCCTATCTTCAATGCCTGAATCCTCAAAATGTTGTCAAATGTCTAACAGGTAGTGTATGCTTTTCATTGATGGCAAGTACAACAGTGAATATGGCAGGATCAGAGTGTGCATGTGAAGACTCTGCAGAGGCACAGAAGTCCAAGAATCCCTTGGGGATTCGGAAGTGAAAGCTCAGGAGGAACAACATCGAGGAGAAAGCGCGCAGCAAAGATCAAGATACAAGAGTTCGCAGAGGAGAAGGAATACAAAGGTCGAGGCCTTTGAGAACTTGTAATTCTCCCAAGGTTGGGAGGAAAGTGTGTAAAGCTTAGGAGGGAGCACAGCCGCCGTCAGATCGAATGAAGAAGAAGATCTGGACTGTTGGTTTTTACGTCCAAGAGGATCTTAGGAGAAACCTACAGAAGGGAGAGATCGACAACCATTGGATCTCATTCAGAAATCCTGTCAGTCGTCAGATCGGACAGGAGCTGCACGAGGTTTACCATCAGGAAAAGCCAAGGTGAAATCCCGAAAGGAGGGATGACTCATCGGGGTTTCACATATCGGGAATCCTATGAGCCAATGCATTGCGACATTGAAAAGCTTGAAACCCCGACGAGTGGTAAGACTGCGGTCATGGGGATAATGGTCATATGGGACAGGATCCTAGCGAGGAGAGTGAGTGTGTAAAGAGCGCGTCAGGATTCAAGGGATCGCAAATCCTAAGGAAATACATGTTTCGACATTGGAAAGTCCGAAACCCCGATGAGGAGGCTTGGCTGCGGTCATATAGGAGAAGGTCACATGGAACACAAGCTTAATCGAAGGGCTAATTGAAATTAGAGGCGTCATATCCAAGTGCAGGGTCCAACCACCGTTGGATTGAAGAAAACCTGCATGATCTTTAAAAGTGTAAGTAGTAGAGGGCTCACAAAAACTCGACGTAATCTGAGACGTCAAATCAAGATCACATCTGAACCGTTGATCGAAGTTTTGAGGATCGCGTTTTGGACATGTCAAAGAAACAATGCAATAGGAATCCCAATTTTTCGATATGAAAAATCCCAGTGTAATCTGAGCCGTCAGATCAATATGTGATCTAGACCGTCGACCTAACTCACATCAGCAGACCACGTCAGCTAGGAACACATGGCACAACCAGGTAATGAAAAGTGTCAGACTGATTCAACATTTCAAGCACATGTAAGTCACGAATTAGAGTGACACATGGCAGTATTCAACACGTGTCAATCCATGCATGACGTCAGCAGATGGACACCTTGTCAGAGTTTCAAGGATCGAGAGTTGGACATGTCAAAGATTATTGACATTAGGAATCCCGATATCATGATATGTGAAATCACGATATGTGAAATCACGATGCAATCTGAGCCATCAGATCAAGCCTTGATCTGGACCATTGATGGAGAGGCATCAGGGATCGAGAGTTGGACATGTAAAAAATTATCGACATCAGGAATCCCGATATCGTGATAGGTGAAATCGCGATGTAATATGAACCGTCAGATCAAGTGTTGATCGAAGGGCTACTGATGCACGACATAGTGAAACTGCCAGAAACGATTGATGGTGTCTGCTAGAGAATTCAAAGAGACCCCTGTGTGATCACTAGAGGAGATGAAGATTCTCCAAGCTTCGTCTAAGTGAAGGAATACTATTCTTAGAAGGGATTGATAGATGGATGAGCGTGGAATCCTGTAACTAAAACAGAGAAGGTGAGATCAACTGTCACAAAGAAGACGAAGGGTCTCAACTTCTAGAGAAGCTGAAGAGTCACAATGATGATCAGACAGAACACTCGAGAGGTGGAGGATAATGACGTGGATTCAACATGTAGAGGATTGCGAACATTGCATGCATAAGGTGCACAGAAGCTATAAATACACAATACAAAGAAGAGAAGGGTGTTGTTGCTGTTGCTGTTGGAGTTTGCTGTGGTTGTTGTTGGTGAAGGTGATTCATGTGTGAAGAAGGATCAGAGTGCAGCAGCTGAATAGGATAGAAGAGGAACTGTGCAAGTGAATGGACATGGCGCACAGAGCATAAAAAGTGGAAAAATAGACAACGCAAGAGATGTGTGCAGAAAGGCAATGAGGCAGACAGAGCAACGAAATGCAGCAGAACAGTGATGAGTCTGGTAAGCCATTGATGAACATCATATCAATGTAATAAGTTTCAGTAGTAAAGATTTATATTTCAGGGTGGTTGGGAGGAGCTGGGGAGGACTGGTGTCCTCAAAGGTTCAAGTGGGTGCTTGAACACAGAGAGTTGGTGCTTCCTTCTAGTTGGTGTTAGAGAAACTAGGGAGTTGATGCTTCCTTCTAGTTGGTGCTAGAGAAACCAGAGATTTGGTGCTTCCTTCTAGTGGGTTCTAGAGAAAATAGAGAGTTGGTGCTCTCAGCAAGTTGCATCTTGCAAAACTAAGGTTGTAGCCTCATTATGAGTTGGTGCTCATATGTATGATACTGTAAATATTGTAACCATTACTTATCATATAAAGAAAAAAGAGGTTTTTACCCTGCATGAGTTTCCTTGGGAAATATCTGTCTGTGTGTTTCTCATATATGTGAATGATGCTGAAAGTGCCATTGTTTATTTCCCTGCATTATTGTGATCATCATTCAGTATCTCTACACAGAGTTTAAAATAACCATTATTGTTTA
>ML782313.1:183247-201281 GCA_009831015.1 Picea engelmannii | reverse complement strand
TACTCACCTACTAGGAAAGTCAAGGTAAAGGAGAAGTACCCTAATGTACCTTATCTTCTACTAGGTTATCACCAAAACCTTACTATGAAATAATCACCAAAACATTAACTCACATACCTTCCTTAGTTATTGAAAGTATATATATGGTTCCTTAACCTAATTTATAGTCTAATAACCCTTATTAGGTATAATGGAAGGGGGTTACCCTATTATAACATAGTCTGAGTTGCACTTACAAGTAAGCCTCCCTCTTAACACATATATCTCTTTTTCTATCCAACATTATTTTGGCTCATTTAATTATTTTATTAGATGAGGTATCACACAAACGTATGATGGATATATCCTTATATTTAAAGCCTTGACATTACCTCCTATGTGTTATCCAAAAATCTATCTAGGACTGTCATAAAACTGCAGAAGTATTCCACTGTCAATGGTGATTAAAGTGTTGATGTCTTGCAATGTTTTTATGACACCTTGTTTTCCACATTCCAAAGAAGCCAACATATGTTAAGGAATTCCAAAGGACCTTGTAATTAGTCCAATCGTTGCCTCCTTTCAATATTGTATGAATGTTTGTTAACCATATTTTGTTGTGGTGTTTGCATGTCTTTTGGCTTGGTTGGTTTACCACGATACATTCCTACCCTAACCACCCCAAACAATCTACCCAAATAGTGCAACATTTATATTGTTTGCTAGTTGAGAGGGTCAATTCATGCGACGATCATGGTTCCAAAGAATTGATCTATATTGTATGATGAGAAACAAATTAATTTTTGAGTGTTGATGAATGAATGATAAGTTTGGTTAATGATATAATTTTTCTTCCTTGACATATAATAATGAAATTTGCTAATCTGGTAGCATTGTATTTCTTCTAAAGTTATTACATTGAGCTCATTTCCTTATTCTCTCTTTACAATAGTGACACTTCATGTGTTTCATGGCATATACTTATTGAATGGATGCAAACTTATATTGGTTATGAACTTGCTACAATGATGCTCTATTTCATTGCTATCATAATGACCCAATTTCATGCTTAAATGTTTCATAAGTACTTTTTCATGCTTCACTTCTTGCACATATGAAATTTGCTAAATGATGAATATCTTGTGAATGGATATGTACTTTTTAATTAGAAAGTTTCACCTTGAACATTGTATATTGCTTCATTACTAATTATGAGTAATGGTTCATTGGTGTGTTGTGTTTAATAAAGTAAGTGTTTTCCTTTCAAGCATTCGTTGAGCATTTTATTCTCTTACTTTTATTGAAGCATCAGGTTAGAGAAGTCAACCCAAGTCAAAAAAAGTCCTTGTCCTCACCTGTCTAGAAATGCAATGATAGGACTTAGTATTAGCCCCCTAGGAAAACCCTCCTTATGTTAGAAACCATGGCCTAGAAATGTAGAGGCAAGGACACTAATTTCATAGAAGGTATTTAATGGAACCATATTAAAATGTATAACCCATGAGTATTTATTTTTCCTCACATTTTTAAGACAAAGAAGGATTTGAGGCCACGAAGATGTTAAATATGTAAATCTAAGTTAGAGTATTATTTTTTTGATATAATTGTGTAATTGTTTTAAGAAGATAGTTAGTTAAAATAGTCGGGTCAGTCAACCGACTCAACCAACCAACCAACAACTTCACTTGGATGACCTCTTTAGTGTGAAATCATAGCAACTTCTATAATTGGCTCAAAAAATAAAAAAATAGAAGTAGTGCCATGCTCTCTGCAAAATATATGCCCTTCAACAACTCTCCTTATGTGCAATAGGTCAATCAACAAAGTTAAGTATACCCAGGTCTCGCATGTGAGAAAATGATCCCTAGTCCAGAGATGGAATTACTAGGTATTCCTATAGCCTATAGGGAAATTTAATTTATTAAAATTTCCACCTTACATACAATGAAGGAAATTGTCTCTTCAGATACATTAAAGGATTCAAATGCCCATTCTTTTTCACGTGCATCTATTTTATGTTAATCTTCCAAAGATGTGAGTCATTCACACTTTGTAATCTTATGCACATCCTAATTCTTGATCCATATGCCAAGATTTCACCAAGGAATTTTTACAAAGCATTAGATCAAATACCACGAAAGGAGTATTTCCCATTCAATCTAAATAAAATCTCAATCTCTCATTACACCCTATCAACATTAGTGGAAAGAGTAACCATGCAAAAGGTCTAGTTGTCATTTGACATCTAACTTTTATTCTTTGGCTTTAACGATGGGAAAATGTTTCCTTGAGAAGCCAACTTGGATATGAAATCCCCATCACCTCTCTTACTTATCCAAGTTATCATCACATACAACTATAATCACCGGACTTTCTTTTATGCATTCTAGAATGATACATTGATAATGCATAAGGTAAGCTTAGACACTACACATCGTTTTTCTTTTAGTGAGGCTGGTCATGTCTTAGCTTTATAATAAAATGTGAATGATTGGGATCCAAAAAATCTGTTTTGGAAGTGATAATCTTGGACTTAGTTGTAGTTGGTTTTCAAATCATTGGACAAAGCCTAATATACTTCAAAATTTGAAATTGCAGATGTGCATGTTAGGTAGCTCCTTTCTAATACATGTATTCTTTCATATATAAGGTAGATTAACATCTCTTGGAAACAAAAATGTTTATTTCCTTTGATTGGCACCACAAGCTACCAATTAGTCCAAGAGTCATGAAGGAATAGAAAGGAATGGAGAGAATCATCACCATACTTGTACTTGTAGAAATGTTTGGAAATTTTTTTGTTCCGAGGAAAAAACTGTGAGGAAACCCAATGAATACTTCCCCACATTCGTGGATGGCATCTATAGTAAACCTGTCAGCATAGACTAGTGCGCCTCACCTAGGGGGATTTGATTCAGGCACTTGTTGTCACAAAACTAGCCAAATGCCCAATAACATTGGTGACAACTATTTGAGCTACCACTTAGGGTTGGTTAGAAGTTTTTATTGTAAATATGTTAACAATTATATTTTCTACATTGTACACTTGATTAGTAATGGAGAAAGTCTAATCTCCTAGGGCATATTATTTGTGAGCTGACCTAGAAGTCAAGTGGTTTATTGTGCCATTGTATTGTTGTGTTTGCAACAATATCTTTGTGTTTGAAAGTTTTGGCTTGTTAAAATTTGAACTGATTATCATTGATTGTTAATTATTATCCACAACAACTAGACCAAATATGTTTTATCATACATGCTAAACTAGATTAGATCTAAGTCACCTGACACATCCCTTATGGGCCAAGTGCTCGTATCCGTGGTGTCATTGTCAAGAAACGCTACGGTACATGTCAGACACCACTTCAACCCATGTCATGAGGTAAGGACACATCATAAAACCTTGTCAGACACCATTCTAAGGATGTGTCATGATTTTATGACACATGTCCTTCGTAAAGCAGGTCGCGGGAGGTTAAAAAGGATTTTTTTCTTATCTTTTAGTGGTTTCTTTAATTTATATGCCCGTAGGAAGTCGGATTTCATCATTTCATCCATCAGTTGATTTGTATGATGTATCTTTTTTTGAGTTCATGATGTATCATTGATCAATATCTACTATGATCTATCAATGTTTTGTCTACTTCAATGATTTTTAACTTATATATATATATATATATATATATATATATATATATAACGTGTCCCCCGTGTCCTACCTAGGATTAGATCACTAGTTCACCACTATAGTAACATGATTTAGTTTACTTTTTTTCTATTGTAAAAAGTTATAATGGTGTGTTAGAATAATTGACACTCATCAATATATTGCATAGTCATAATATAATAAATTGATAAGCAATAAAGGTCATGTGTGCTAAGTCACCAATTAGGTTAAACTTTAACTTAAGTGATAGTATTGGTAGTTAGGGGTGAATAGGAATAACAACTACCATATTTACAATTAAAAGGATGTAATCATATCATATCAATGACTCCATCAATAAATGATATATTCTCCTCATATCTTTTTTTCATGTTGTAATTGTGTATCTTTAATTTACCAATAATGGTATTAGGGAAAGAACACTCACAGTTTAAGAAAGTTTATGTTGAGCAACCTATGAAAGTGTACGTGGGGCCATGGTTAAAAGGAAACCAAGGGACAACTTATTAGAAGTTATAGGGTTTTAATACCTTTGGTTCTTTCTTAAATTTTCTAAAAGTTATTGTAAAATAATTTTCAGGAAAAGATATTGTGAGTCAGTTAAGAAAAGGCTATCCATATTAGAGATGCTTGATGAAAAGTCAATACTAGATGCATGATGTTGCACAAAGAAAATTAGTACCATGAGAATGAACTTGAAAAATTATACACATAGATGAAATACCATATTCATGAACTTGATTAGAGATCGACAAAATCTAGAATGCAAGTGTGTAGAAGAAAGACCATAGACATTTGTAGATGAATTTATCATGCAGATTAGGCATGCAGGTGAAAATGAGTTCATGACAATGCATCACAAAAACCAAACTTTCATCTAAAGCAAATGCGACTTTATGAGAAATGCACATGTTGCCGTCCTAATACACACCTGGGTTAACATGGAAGAAACCTCCAATCCACTTGGTGTGTCCTTGGGGGCAAGTCTCGAGTCAAGGTGCTGTCACCTGATCCTCAACTCCTCCGTATAGGCCAACTCCTAGTGAAGCTAAGGGGGGTAGTCCCTATGACATTTTTGAGCCAATTATAACACCTTTTATAATTGGCTCAAAAATCAAATTTTAATTTGTTTGCTCAAAAAACAAAATTTTATTTATTTTTTAAATAAATTATTGTCGTCGCAATTGCGACGACATGTACAAATATTACGAGAACTTTCTATACAAATTACGAAAATTGCATTTCAACTTCGTCGCAATTGCGATGAACCCTTCATACCAAAATTTTCCATTAGTGACGAACTTTCTATACAAATCACAAAAATTCTATTGCAACTTCGTTGCACGTTCATCGCAATTGTGAAGAACCCTCCATAACAAAATTTTCCATTAGCGACGAAATTGCTATACAAATTTACGAACATTGTATTGCAACTTCGTCGCAATATACCCTACGTCCGTTGCAATTGCGACGACCGCTTCGTCACAAAATTTTCCATTGCTTTGCCAATATTCTCGAGGGTGTGATGAGCTCTCTTTATGGTTGCTCTTGCTACAATTTCCCTAGTTGGTCGCTCTTTCGACAATTTCTTTACTTAGTCATTCTGGCAACAATATTTCTTTTTTGTCGCAATCGTGACAACTTCCCTATTGTCGTCGCACTTGCGACAAAAATCCAGGTTCATCGCACATGCCAAGTCACCTGAAGAGACGTTTGGGAGACTCAAGATTCGTCGCAATATCCACGAAATAATGTCGCAAGAGCGTCGAAAGAGCCGTTACAAAATGACCCAAATTTGCTAGTGTATTCATTCCATCTTCCTTCTGGACTCAAGTACTCCTTAAAACAGGTTTATGCCATTTGCATCCAAGTTTTATTATTAATACCCTCAGAATAATCCCACTTTTGTAGGACTGGCTATCATTTCTCCAAAAGAAATGATAGGCCTTTTCTACCATAATATAACATGATTCAATATCATTGGGTAACATCCCAACTGAATTTTAATCTGCATCATCCTCCTCAAGGAACTTATGCAGATGATTTGCATACAGTGGTAGTACTCTCAATAAGCTCATATTAGCCTTGGTAAACTGGTCTCATGACTGTTCTCCGACCCATCCAGGCATGTGCTTGAATCATGATCCACTAGATAGGGTAGGGTAGGGTTCCCTCTCCCTTAAAGTTTTCTAAGAAAGAAAAAAAAATATAATCACTTGACTCTTTCATGAGCCCAAGAAGGCTAAGTGTTGTTTCCCGCTTTGATACCACATTGTAACGCACCCAACCCCTTAAATACCATTTTAAGGGATGGGGCATCATAATTTCACTTTTCTCAACATATGGAATCCTCTTCCTGATATCTCCATCACCTTCCACTCTCTGAGAGCTTTCCAACGACTGTCACCATGCTCAAATCAGAGCTTTGGATTGGAATTTATGCCCTTTTGAATATCTTCGGGCATCATTGGTCACAAGCCATGTGGCACCCACGTGGGTTCATCTCATTCGTACCATCCCACCTGGCATGGAATCGACCAAGGTTGTCATCCTTTAGTGATGACATGGCCACTGGAGGGGTGATTACATGAAATGTTCCCCGTGCCTTCACGATTACTGAGGCTTCGACCCTTCATCCTTCCTGTCCATGTTTGAAACATTCCCTAAGTCTCGAAGTCCCGGAGTACCTTGACACTCCGACATCTATGGTGGAGATCAATCCACCATTAAATATAACGATTGATATTCACCCTCATTCAACACATAGGTTTAAGGGACTTTGGTGTTCGACGCTTCGACGCTTCACCACTGAACTCCCTTTTCTCTACTCTCATATCCTCCAGAGTTTCGAAACCCTGAAATCCTTCCATGTGGCTCCAACCTTTGGCCGTATTGGAGCATGCATTCTAACACCCTAAATTTCTCATATCTATGAAGTCTGAACTCCCGCGAGCAACCTTCCAATACACTGTTATCCCATGGATGAGATCGGTCCACATATATCCCCAAATATACGGCCTCTGATGCTTCGCAACTTCGACGTTCGGGGGTTTGGCTGTGTAATTTCCTTTTTACTCTCGGAGTGTTCAACACTGGACTGACCATGGTCTAGATCATATGGTCATGAAGCATCCTCAGATTGATGATCCTCGTTGGTTCACCGATTCGACGCTCAAGGAAACTCCACACCTTGCATCATGAATCACCCAAACTGGGGTTTATCCGGAGAGCTGAATAATGATCGAACGATCCACAATATTCCTTGGTTTGATCCCACATAAGACATTTGGAGGAAGACAAGGGTGACACATGGACCAATCATCTGGTGACACATGTCAAGGTCTATTTGACACTTAAGGTCTATGAAAGTCACAAATTGAGGTGACACGTGGCACACCTACTATGGGTCCACACCACCCTAGGTGACATCATCATGTCACATCACTCCAACCTTCAAATCTCTGACAATGTTCTCATTCACCAACATGTCGAGCCTCCCAGAGTAGGACTTCACTGGAGTATTTTACGCTATCCTTTCACTAGGCTTGATCTAACGGTCGAGAAGGGTCCTGAGATCCATGGTCCATGTTACTTCGTGAGTTCGACGTTCAAAGGTTCTGACTATTTAACATCTTTTCTCTCCTAGATTAGGGAAACACCGAATGACCATGATGTAGATCCAATGATTAAGGGAGATCCTGATTAGCCTCAGATCTATGACTCATGTTACTTTGCGACAGAGAAGTGGATCAAGGTTTAACAAGGGGATGAATCCCATGATAACGGGTAAATTATTGCCAAATTTCGGTCAACCGTCAAGTTACTGGTCTGACAGGTCACCTTTGATGCATTTGGATGCTGCAATGTTCATTCACTTCGGAGATCTAGACTCCCGGAGTCTCAAACAACTTAGCTCCTTTTCGACTATAGCAAAGGGTTCCATAGACTTGGCCCTATGGAACTTTGTCAAGCACTAGAGGCTACACTCATAAATCATAGCCAAGATTTGGTTAAGGCCATGGGCATGAGCCCATGGTCTTTTGGATGACTATTTTGAAGGAAGCGCCTTCCATTCATAGAAATTAAGTCCTATAATATGGAAAAGTATTTTCGAGGGACCAACAAGACTGTAGAAATTCCGTAGAGTCTTCCTCGACTCTAGAACTATGAATTTGATCCTTGGGAAGACACCATGAGGATTTTCCAACCATCCCAGGGGCCAAACTTGTCATCTTACAACCATTCAAACACAACAACTTACAAAAGAACAATACGCATTAATACCATTAATTTCACGCGAGACACAATTTATCACAATCATAGACATTCAAATCATGCATTTCAATTCAAGTGCACAAGGTATATGAAGTACTTATCTATTACAAGTTGAAACCAAACAAATGATTGTGGGTGTTCGCCTTTCCACCTAATTTTATGCTCTGAGGTATTCATTCTTAGCACTCTAGCCACCCTTGTTCCAAGCCATGATATCACTAGGGAAATTTTGCAGTTCCTTAGAGGTTCTTTTTATGTCACAACCTCTGCGAGGTTTATCATATTCTCCCTCAACATCAATCTTGTGACCTTCTGCTTAGGTCATGTTTTCTACAACTCTCAAAGATCCTCTCTCTTTCTCTCTCGAGTAACTAGAACAACTTAATGTTCTAGTTCTTCTTCTCAATTGGAGAGCCCCACCCCTGCTCTTCCTCTTTCTGAATGGTATATCCTGGGCATACATCCCCCTGTGGGCATGGTCTCTTTCTTGTCTACCTTTGTGTGTATTATTGCACACCTTTTTTCTCCCCAGGAAGGTTCTGGACCTATCCTCTTTCTCCTGTCAGAAGGAACTCGGGTCAATATGGCCCTGCAGGAAATTGCACTCTAGGGTACTTCGGGCTGATTTTTTTTTGTCTCCTTAGCCATACCCTCCATGCTTCCATTCATTGGGGTAGTTGATTCTTCAACCACCAATCCTTTTCTCATTAAATTATTTTTCCTTGGAATCATGATGAGGCTTATTATTTCAACAAAGAGAATTTGGGGTCATTTTGACATAATGAACCCTCTCTACAGTTTCCTCTCTATTTTCCTCTAGTTATATCATGGCCAATACTTCAAGGCTTCACCCCCATAGTTAGTTATTGGAAATATAAACAATAATACATTTACATTGTTCACATGCCATAGCATGGTGATCACAATTAATGATTAATTACAAGATGGGGGAAACAGGGGTATTACATTAGGTTTTTGTATTTCCTAGAAAGGTAGCCATTCACCATTTTTTAGTCCACATGGATATTTCCAGGGTCCACCTCGGTGAGAATTTTTCTCATGGTCATGCCTTTGCTTAATCCCCATTTCTACACCTTCTGCTTGATTTCCATCTCATCCAAGTACTTTTTTGTTGGCACAGGGGAAGAACCAGGGTTCAACACTTAACATCACACCAAAAAAACCCCGACTACCAGCCCTTTCGACAACACCTGCGAAGCAAGAAAGGTCTCACTCGAGGTAGAAGCAGGGTGGGTTACAGGATGCAAGTGTCTGTAACCAAGTTGGGACATAGATCTGTGATAATAACACTTCACAGGGTATTTTGATAAATCTAGGAAGTGACATGAATTAGTTTATTAACCTTATGAACATCGCAGAACATAATCTAAGATAGATATAGCACAATAATAACAAAATATTATGCACCTTAAACACTTAGCAATTAACACTCTGAATCAGATCTAGCATTCTAACATAGGAAATGATTTTAAGAAACACATACATATTCATTACACATCTAATCTAAGAACTAATCAAAACACAACATATATAACATTGCACAAAGAAAACCATAAGATGCTAGATATACGTGGTTCACCCCAGTGTGGGGCTACATCCACCAACCACTTTGCCTTCTTTATTATGTGCTCGAATCTTACATTCATTCACTCTTGTGCACTAAGCCACAGAGTCAAGCTTCGCACCAGACATGAGATCTGTGCACTGAGAAACATATCCTCCTTCCAAAACTAGGTCAGTGCATAGAGCCAACCCTCTATCGAGTACAAAGCCTTGACACACATACATTCCTTGGCACAAATCTACTCAAACTACTTGCACTTAGCTCTAGAAAAAATTCTACTTCTACCATACACTCTTCTTTATTTATACTTTTACAAACCCTTACAATAAGGCCTAATAATGGGTAAACTCCATGGGACGACATCCCATGCACCCATTACAAAAACCATAGAAAACCCCTTATTGGGTCCACATAGCCCACAAAAATGGGTGAGATTTGCGATCTCAACTCCTCCTAGGCACTCCTTCTTCGAACAATGTGTCGAAGTCCAAAAGTGGTCCAAATCTGATCAATGTTTCCATAAAACTTGGTCGAGAGCCAACAAGCCCCCAACACTCACGTGTGACTCGTCCCGAGTCACTCAAGTCTGAAAAATGCTGCTTCGAAGGCCTCAAGATTAACTTGGTCTACCTCAATTTTCTGCTTCTCTTGAGCCTCCTGCTAAGAGAGCTCCTGGATCATCTTCTCTGTAACAGGCCCTTCCAAGCACTATTCTACTGATGCAACTACTTGGTCAAATTGTGAGCCCTGTCCATCAATCTCTTCGAACAACTTGTAGGATTCATCCTACACAATTTGTATATTCTGTGTCACTTCCATTACCCTACCCTGGAGGGTAGTGATTTGTTGCTGTACTGCGCGCTTCTCCTGGGATCTCTTCATTCTTTCTACTCCAATGATCATATACATCTGCGACTGCACGAAAAATGCCTGTTGTTGTGCCTCCTGTAACTATGCTTCTAGCTTCCTTAGCTATAGATCCTCGACAAGACATTCATATGTCTGTGCGATTCTATCACTTAGATGTTTTCACTCCAAGGCAAGGGCTCTTATCCTTACTACTGTGTTCTTAACGATTTCCTCCCTTTGGTCACGCACCTCCTGCGGGGTGCTCGACACTACTTGGGCCTCCAATTCTCTTATCCTGTCTTGAAGTTGCTGGATGATCTCAGTGAGCTTCACTATTTGAGTCTTGAACGACTCTTTCTCCTCTTGTGCCAAGCCTATCACAAAGTGACAAGCTTTACTCACTACTTCTTTGACCATGTCCCACTCTGCAAGAAACTACTTCTTTTCTCTCTATAGCTGGCCTTTTTCCTCCTGGAGCTTTGTCCGAAGCTCTACTTTCTCACTTTCCTGGGCTACTACCTTATCCTGTGCTGCTCATAATTGTGCTAGGAATTCATCTTTATCCTGTTTCAAGGATTCTGTAGCCTTCTCCTTCTCTTCCTAGACTCTCTAAAGTCAAGCTCCTGTCGCATCCGCAAGTATTCTCAATTGGGCTAGTTCATCCACCAATTTTGCAATCTGTGACGAGGAAGGCATAGTAGGTACTGTGCAGACCAAACAAATAACTTGATGTACTTCCTTGAATTCCTTCTCAATCCTTCCATATAGCTCCTCCTGCTTCTCTCCATATATCTTCAAGATGTCTTTGGAAACATCCTCCATAGCTTCATAGACTAGATTGAAGGTTTCTTTGGAGAAACCTTCCTCTTCTGTGGTGTTACTGTCCCAATAGGGGGATCCTCAAGTGGAGGGGTGGTAGCTTTGCCTCCTCCTTGCCCTTCTTCTCTTTCATCTCCTCCTCATTGTCCTTCTACTTCATCTTCTCCTCCTCCTGGTGAGCTAGATCCATTATCTTCAGACGCATTTTCCTCCTCATCGCTCTCTATATCCTGAACTTCTTCCTGCTTTTTCTTCTTCTTCATCCCATTGGACTGTCCGACATGCTCAACCCGGGTGACTATGGGGCTTCCTATGGTGTGAGTGTCAGAGTGTTCTGCATCAACGATAGTTACAAGAAATTCCTCCAGCTAGTCCTTTGTAATCCGTTCCATGTCTTCATCTATCAACTTGTAGTATGATTGTAATTCTTCCTGGTTCTCATCTCTGCGCGCAGTGATGTAGATGAAATGAAAATATGCGCATAACTTTGCTACTGGTCAGTATTTGTGCAGGGTGCACGGTGTCATGCATGGAAATGTTTCAATGGAAACCTTTAATTTCTGATAGTATGCATGAAACATGACATTGGACTGCCACTGCTTCGTCATGTCATTGGTGTACCACAAGGTGGAAAACCTAGCGGCCAACGAATCTGAGGGTTCGATTTCTGGGAAGGTGGCTCCTTCAGGCATTTTACAAGAGACAAATGTGATCAAAATGATCAACCAACTATAATGGAATCATATCCCAAATCCTGGGCACACACATTTTCGAGGTAGTTCACCCAGTTCATTTGCATGCCCTCCACACATTTTCCTGCGAGGTCCACCACAAACCCAATGACCTGTATGGGGCGGTTCTTCCTTACGAGCTTGCCAGCTATGAGTTGGCAAGAGAGGTGCACTGCAACATCCTGTATAGAGGCTACCTTATAACCTTGCTTTCCTTTTTCAACTTCTCTGTAAGATTCCTTGATGCGCTGTGCTAGGGAACGGTCCGAGGCCTTCCCTGGATAAAAATGCTAAGGGTCAGGTCCATTCACACTTAAGCCTATGATCTGGTGGATCAATGCTAGATCCATAGTAATATTTCTGTTGAGCCATAGGTATCCACCATGATAGCACGACAAGAGGAGTTTAATGAAAGCGTTAACCTCCTGGTGGTGATCAAAATGTGGGGTCTTCATCACATTAAACACGGCGGACTACACTAGCCCCTTAATCCATAGATGGGAGACGAGGCAAGGCTTCTTCCCAGTTGACTTCGTCAAGTAGTGGTGGGGTGCTAGCATAGCGTATTTCTTCCTGTCTCCTAAATTAAAGTCATTGATCTTTAATAGAGGGATCTGTCCTAACTGACTCCCGACTATGCATATTCCTTTCAGAATGTACGCAGTGAATATGACGTACTAAAAATCTCATGGGATGCTGTCACGGTTAATGACACCAGCCAAAGATGGAATGTACATGGGTAAGATTGACGAGATATTCTTCACATTAGAAATATCTTCACGGTGCTTACTTCGCTTCTCAGTCATGGGGTTGACACGACCATAATGACATCGAGTCAAAGGGGAAGCCAGCAGTCCCCTAGTCGACGACACCTGGACACCTTCAGATATTGGTATGTCAACCATTAGCTTCTTGAGGAATTCCTCGACAGACTTCTCCAATTCACTAGGCTCGCCCTACACTCTAACTTTTAAACAGAAAGGTCGGGGTAGATGAACGAACACGCGAGGTAGAAAAATAGACGATGAGGTCTAGTTTCAGATAACATATCTCGACACTTGGACAATTCTCTGTTTAGCTCAGTCAATCACGGGTAGCAAAAAATGGTCCTGGTGCAGCGACCAATGAGTTAAATAAGAGGGGCATTGTAACAGATGCTTCCAACGACCATGAATGCTTCCATCAATGTGAATCTGTTCGTTATGGCACGGTGTCAACGTCCCAAAAGCAGTCCATCAGCCCATAAATGCATTTTCTAACAGTTCCAGAGCATCATTCTAATGATTGGGGCACCTCCAACGGTCATATAGCTTCGCCAAGGCAGAGTCCCATTCTACGTGGTCCTGCTATTCCAGCAAGGTTCAAATCCTGCGAATCGACCTCCTGCGAGGCTTCAGTTTGCGAAGTCTTCCATCTGGTTTCTGTATCTTCTTGTAGCTTTTCCAACTTATTTTTCTTTTTATTGAGCTTCCTTGCCTTCTTTCCTGTGATCTAAGTCTCTCTAACTGTTTATGGAATCCTCTTTCCATTTTTATTCTTATCTTCCCCTAGTGTAGTGGCTTCACACTGCTGATGTGTCCTCAAAGGGTCTGAAGTTAATATCCCTTTTCTTAACACTTCCTAAGTGGATATAGTTCTTTCTTGACTATATAGGTCCTTCAAATATTTTTTCATTCTTTCAACCTTGATAGCTAATTCTCTTGCTTTCTGTTCATCCTGCATTGTTTCTTTGTTCTGTTGCTTTGACTTATCCTCTCATTCTTCTATTAGGCGGTCTATTTTTCTAGCTATGAAATCCCTTAGTTCTTTCTTTTTATTTTCTGTAGATTCTTCCTTTTCTTTCCTTCTGATCTGATCCTTCTCAATCCAAGTCTTACATAACAAAAGTGGGAAGGGGGCGCTATCCCCCAAAACTTTAATGACTTCAAATTCCTCTTCAGTCGATGTTCCATGAACAATAATATGTATATTAGTAATTCTTCCACATAGGGTTATCATCTTTCCCTTTAACAAGCCTATCCTTCCCAATGAAGGTACCACAATAGGCTTTCCCAAAATTTTCCAAGTTTCTTTTGTCATAATATTCACTTGTGTTTCCTCATCCAAGACATAGTCTACACCGAAGTCTTCTATTCTTGCACTTATGCGCTATTTTACTTTCAGGATCTCTGGTAAACTGACATCTTTGTGAACATCCATCATTTCTTTCAATTGTACTAATGTAGTCTAAACTTCCTCTAACCTTTTCTCTTTATGACTTTCTAACATGCTCTTAGTCTTTTGACATTCTTCATAGTTTTCTTGTCTTATGGTCATCCCTTCAAATTTAGCAATCATCCTTGGACAATCCTCAACCTCATGACCAACAATCTTACAACAAAGACAAATAGGACCTGTGCCAGGGAATTCCTTAGCAAGGTGTCCTGGTCTTCTACAAATATAACACAATGTCAATCCTCTTTTTCTTTTAAATGTTCCCCAACCTCTTCTGTATTGGGCATTAGGATCACAATGATGGATCTGCAATCTACAATTTTTTTTTTCTAGGTTCTTGCATCCACTTATTAGTCCAAAAACTCTTTCTATGGATAGGAATAACACATCTTTCTTTATTTCCATTAAATTTACCCAAATCAACTCTTTCTTTCAACTGTGCCCTAGCCTTCAGACTAGGACATAATCTATTAAACATAATTAAGTTCATGTTTCAAAACACAAATTTTCACTTATCTTTCTCTTTTCAAAGCACACAACTTTACCTCTTTTAAGATCTTACCTCTTTATTTCATATTGTATTTACTTCTTAGCACAAATCTTCGCAAGTCAAGTAGAGTACTGCTCACTTCAACAACAGATCTACGCACATAAATTCTCTTTTCTTTACTTAAATTCCTAGCAATCATAGTTTTAGTTCCCAACAACGGAACCATTTGTTGGCACAAGGGAAAACCCAGGGTTCAACGCTTAACAATGCACCAACAAAACCCCAACTATCGACCCTTTTGGCAACACCTACAAATAAAGTGAGGTCTCACCTGAGGTAGAAGCAGGGGGGGTTACAGGACGCAAGTTTCTGTAACCAAGATGGGACACAGATATGTGATAATAACACTTCGCAGGGTATTCTGATAAAGCTAGGAAGTGACATGCATTATTTTATTAACCTTGTGAACATCATAGAACATAATCTAAGATAGATCTAACGCAGTAATAACAAAATATTATGCACCTTAAACACTTAGCACTTAGCACTCTGAATCAGATCTAACATTCTAACATAAGCAATGGTTTTAAGCAACACATACATATTCATTACACATCTAATCTAAGCACTAAACAAAACACAATAGATATAACATTTCACAAAGCAAACCATAAGACACCAGATATACGTGGTTCACCCCAGTGTGGGGCTACGTCCACCAACCGCTTCACCTTCTTTATTATGTGCTTGAATCTTACATTCATTCACTCCTATGCACTAAGCCACAGAGTCAATCTTCGCACCAGACAGTAGATCTATGCAATGAGCACCAGATCCTCCTTCCAAAACTAGGTTAGGGCACAAAGCCAACCCTCTATCAAGCAAAAATCCTTGACACACATACATTCCTTAGCACAAAGCTACTCAAACCACTTGCACGTAGCTTTAAAAAAACTTCTACTTCTACCGTACATTATTATTTAGTTATACTTGTACAAACCCTTACAATAAGGCCTAATCATGGGTAAACCCCATGGGATGACATCCCATACACCCATTACAAAAACCCTAGAAAACCCCTTACTGGGTCCAGATAGCCCGCAAAAATGGGTGAGATCCACGATCTCAACTCCACCTAGGTGCTCCTTCTTCGAACAATGCATCAAATTCCAAAAGTGGTCCAAATATTACCAAGGTTTCCTCAAAACTTGTTCGAGGGCCAACATTCTTCCTTGAAAGTCAGAGCCTTAGGCTGATCTTGACCTATCACACTCATGGAACTTGTTGCCTGCTCTTCCATCCCTGCAACTTGCGTAAGCTATCTAGATTTATCATTTTTTCTAACTGAAACCCCCCAAATAGGAACATGCCTTGCCCTCAAAACACTCTATCCTACTCCGCCCACCACCATCATCTCTCCTTAATTTGTCATCATGTCTGAGTGATCAGTAAAATTTTATCTATTCTCATTCTTTGAGCTTAACTCAATTGTTAATTTGGATGCCTCAAACTTGGAAATTTACCATTATGTTTTGGTGACGACCAAAAATTTGCTTATTGTTTTTTTAAAACATTTGAATTTATCAAATTTGGCATCATAATTTGATGACTAAAAACTCACTTCCCTTGTTATTTTTTATACATATTTGGATTATGTTTCATTTTAACCTTTTAGTACCATAAAGTTTTGATAGTTTCTCATAATCTCTCCATAGGCAAGATTAATAAATGTATAATTGGTATTTAAATTTAAAGAATATATAATATTTAAATTTATTGGGAGCTTTATATTTGCTAGATTTACTAGGAACTTGGTATGGAGGACAACTTTATATTATGATGCTCTCCATATTATGAGGATAGAGGATGATTCTTTCTTGTGATTTAGTTGGTTCTCTCCATACACTCATGGCCTATGAGGACCAAATATGCTTATCCCACTTCCTTCGAGATATGTTCAATCTTCCCCAACAACTTTCCTTGGGTCAATTCCCTAAATTAACATGCACCAATTTGATTATGTTAAGCCCTAATATTGGCTCATTACCCCTTAATTGGGGCATATTATATTATTTATGTCGGCTTTAGGTCATTAGTTTTAATTATACCTCCTAGTCTCCTATATATACCAAGGAGACATTTTCATTTTGAATCATCTTCTACTTAAACATTTAAGTGGGATAAAAGGAGGTTTCCCCCTCGAAGAGGCTTATTATCTGAAATTATCTCTTTTTCAAGGTGTTGAGTACTTTTTCTAAGGTTTTTCTATGCTATATTGATATTTGGTTCTTAACATATGCTATCATAGCTCAAGGTCTTGGGGTTTCACTGCTACATCTGAGACACCTTGGCATTTTCTCTATAACTATTTTTCTACAATGTTTCAGAAGGAACGACTTGGAGGATATTTATTAGATAGATCAAGGTATGTTGGGTTCAAAATTCATCTCCCGAGGCCTTATATTTTCATAGATATAGCCTATACAAGATAGGGTTATGGAATCATACTAAACTGAGTCATTGCAACATTTTCACTATAAAATATTTTCTGTAACGTTTCAGACTTTGAACCCTAGAGTATATTTATAGAAATTAGTAAGGTATCTGTGGTAAAATGTTCATATTCTGGGTCATCTTAAATTTGTATATACACCTTGTGTAAGATAGGGTATCTGACTAGTCCTATTGACTAGTCTCAAGAAGGTGTTCTAGGTAAAACAATCATAACTTCTTCCTAGAGTATCCAAATTGAGTGGGACTAGTTTCATTGGATATTGGACAGTCTGTAGTATTTCTGGTGTGATTTTCAAAATTTTATATCAATTATTTTGTGCGGGGGACGCTATACAAGTGAGATCTCCTGGAAAGGCCAAAAATCGGCAAGTGGTGGGAAGTTACCATAAATTCCACTTGGCACATCCAATTTTGATCAGACCTGTGGCATTGCAGAGAAGAAGTATCAAATAACTACATAAAATAAAATTTCATACCCAGAAGGGACGAAGCTTGGGAGATACAACAGAAGAAATATTGTCTAGTAGAACCACCTCAAAATCAAGGTTCAAAAGTGATACTTGGCCAACATGCCACCCAAAAAGGGAAATTCTACACCAAATAAGCCTCCATAAAATCCTACTTGGACTCTTGATGAAGGTGAAGAAATGAGTAGGTACATAAATGATTTACAAAAGAAGATAGTAACAAAAGATGAACTACAAGAGATGATGGAGGGTTTAAAAGGGGAGATCATGGAAGTATTGAAAAATTTCATAACAAAGAAGACATCTGAAAGTGAAAATGCATCCCATGAAATTCATGATGAGGACACAAGGAAGGTGAATCAAGAATGGAGAAACTTCAACTTTGGTTTGAAGACCAACCATGTTCCTAAGATTGATATGAGGAAGTTTGATGGCAAGGACCCAATC
>ML782313.1:158085-178289 GCA_009831015.1 Picea engelmannii | reverse complement strand
TACCTAGTGTGGTAAGGGTTGATGCCTAGTGTGGAGGGGTAGTTGATCCAAATATGATTATTGTTTTATACACTTTCTTTTTGAGTGCATATGTTTAGACCTAAAACAAATAGTCATTATTTGATTGCAATGTGTCATTCCCAGCTCTAACATCTTTGTAGTTTAATGGCAATTCCAATAACATTGGTACTTTCTATGTTTCACTCATACACTACGCATACCTATCATCTAATTCACTTCAATTATTGTTTGTAAATACTTCATACCGAGAGAAATCATGTGTGTATGAAGAAAGCTAGTTACCAGAATCAACTTGAAGCTATTGAAAATCAGTTTTTTATTCTGAATGTGATCCACATTGTGAGTTTAGATGTCCAAGTAAAATTGACGTCTCAACTCATAGAAACTGAATTTCAGAAAACCTAAAATGCACTCGATCATAATTGAAAATTTCAGTCACGTTACTTATGAGAGTGAAGACGAGATCCAAGAGGTAGACTCGTAGGATAAAGGTCAAAGGATGAAGCCTTTGAACACTGATAAAATATTCTAAGGCGAAATAATTCAAAAGATCAGGAGGAGGAGTGACAACAACCGTTAGATCGGTTGCGGGGAGGAGGCTAGACTATTAGATTAGCATTCAACAGAACAAAGGAAGTGCAGAGGAGAGGAACAGATCACATCCGTTAGGTATGAGTGAAAAGGACCATCAACCGTTGGATCCAGAGCTAAGCACATGAGACTTAACCCTTGTGTGCGCAAGAGTAGTGGAATTGTCAAAGTCCCAAAGTGATTTGGGACCGTCCATTGTCAAGGAGGACATGTGGCGTAAGATCCACAACTTCGAAAGTTTGTGGACAAGAAGGAGGAGAAACAACCGAAGTAAATCTTGGTCGGTGATCTGAAAGTGGAAGCGTGGCGCTAGATCTGGAACTCCGGGTATGGAGCACTCCAAAGGAAAGAAGAGGATGAAAGCTCCGAAGTACCAAAGGAGATCTCGATTGTTGATTGAGGAGGAGGTTGAAGAACCATTGATCTAGATGGTCTTGGTTATAAAGAGCCGAAGTCCCGAAGAGAATCAGGGTCGTTGATTTGGAGAGGATGCATGGCAGAAGATTTGTCACTCCGGGTAAATTCACTCTAGAGATTTGTGTGTGTGGAGAAGTGAGAACTACCGAAGGTCGGAGAGACGAATTTCATCATAACCATCCGATTGTTGAGGACATGTGTCAATAGATATTCCACTCTAGAAGATTGTCATATGGGTAAAAGCAGATAGTTGAGAGTTGAAACTTCCGAGGGTTGGAGAGCCAGAATCAACTGTAGCCGTTGATTTGGAAGGGAGCTACGTGTCAACAGATCGTGTAGATCTAGGATCGTGCATGGAAGGAGGAAAGAAGGTAGAAAAGGGAGGTTAGATAGCAGTTGTTTATCGTAGATCATCGCCAAGGGATTGGAGGTCGATGAACGAGCTGAATTGCGGGGCCAAAACTTGCTCAGATGTTAAAAATCCTAGAGCAAGCCACAATTTATACCACGATTTTAATAAAGTGATGCATGGCAGCTGGAGGTGAATTGTGGGGTGAAAAGAGGGTTGGCCTAAAACCACTCTTTCCCATGCCTGCAATCACAGTTTTCCATGAGGTCATAGCCCAGGGTCATATGAAGGAAAGGGATGATGAAAAAGGGGCTAGCGCCCGAAACTTAGAGTTTTGGAAGAGCACAAGAATAACCCACAGGTCTGATAGGACCTGCACCTAAAGGAGAAAAGGGGGCCTGTGTATAATTGTTTTGGGTTCAATCATGAGCCCGAAGAGTCAATTTGACTCAGAAGATTGAAAGATCCTTTGACCGGGAGGTCAGCAGACCCCGCTGAGGTAGGGGCATTGCCTCGAAAGTGCTTAGGGTAGGAATATTCATGTACAATGACTATAATGAGAGCAAAAGAAGATTTAGGAATCCAGGAAGAATTTTAGACTCCTGGGATCAACAAGGAAGAGTTTTATAGGGAGAAAGAAGTTGCTGCAATTTTTGTGGCAGCAAGTATGTTATGGCTTGTTGGGTCAGCCAAAGGAAAGAATGCTTGCATGTTTGCAAGTGTTGTTGGTGATGTTGTTGCATAAGGAGGGAAGAAACAAAGGGTTGAAGTGTTGGTTATAATTTTGATAAAAGAATCATGAAAGCTTCTACTGCCATCAGAGTTTCAGGTAGTATAAAATTTATTAATGGCAGTCATGCAAGTATGAGTTTTTATTACTCTTTTTGCATAATTGCTGAAAGGAAATTTAGGTAAGAATTTCCTCATCCAGAGTTATTTTATAAAATCACGTGATTATATTATTGAATGAATACCACTGGATATGGTAAAGGCTGGAGGCCTGTATTAATTCAAATATTTTTTTTAGCTTCTGAATGCACACACTGACATAGTAGAATGTCATGTTAATTTGGTTGTGGGGTAACAACCAAAGATTTAAAAGATAATAACTTGTTGTAGGAATGAATGCCAATGAGATAGTCATGTATGAGACTATGACATGGTTGGATATGGCAAGGTATGGATATGAAAATGTTATGAGCCACACATGTACTAAAAGCTTCCTAACTTTAAATAAAACTTGGGCTGCAACCTTTTTGCTAGCACTAATGAACACCACAAAATTATATTCTTGGTGTAGTGTTCGGGTCGAAAAGGAAGGCATCTAATTAATTGGGAAGACAATAGGAAGTGTCTAGAGAATGTGTCAACACATTGGCCCAAATTCCAACTTATGGATGGTGAGATACATGACTGAGATAAAGAGCATTATGTAATCCAATGCAAGGTGCACTGATTAATTATGCATTGAGAATTGCACTCATGCATAATAAGTGACATAATTGTATACTAAATGCAATGATTGAATGTGTTTTGTAAGTACATGAATATATATTATTGCATGGAAATAATTGTTACTAACAACTGAAATGTTGTTAATTTGTGAACTTGAGGACATTTCAGGGAGGTGTTATACATTGCGACAAGAAAGTTGCAAGTCAAGTAGTCACATGAGCATTGACTACATGATATTTTCTTGTTTAGAAAAGAAGTAATGAACTTACAGATATTACTGTGAACATGCATATGCATAGGATGTCGAGTCATTCTAGTTTATTAATTGTTGGGTAATTGTGATTGAATTGCTAGGTGCAGGAAATTCTAAGATCACTGCATAAGATTTTGCACATATTGCAATTGAATTATGATGTACAAGAAATATTGACAGGAAATTCAATTGCAATATGCAAGATGAAGCCTTGCAAGAAAATGGTATGCAGTTTGGTGCTTATGGAAAACCACAAGGAAGGTTGCAATCTTAATATGGCAACAACCAAGAAGAATTATGAAATGGAATTTCATGTTTTGGGGAAAAAATTGAATTCATTTTTGAATTAAGTTGGAGTTACTAAATGAATTCTTTTATGTTATCTCATGATAACTGCATGTGGGTGATGCAGATGAGGTGATGTTGATAAAAGTTAGAATGTTGACTACAAAGAGTATCTTGGGGAAGATGCCGATTGGATACCTCTGAGGGAAGTTGGAACTCCTCGAGCCATGATTCTCTAAGACTTCCAGTCCGATCTGTTGCTGAAGCGCAAGGAAATAGAGGTGTAATAGCCGATGGACTGTGTGACAGTGAAGGTGCACACTCCTGTGGTGGGACAAGCATGTGGGGAAGAGAGACCGTTGGTTGGAATGCTGTTGGGGTTTGGTACCTTGGCCTAGACCATGTTGATATGGAAGTCTTCTTAATCAAAATATACGTATCAATTCTCTATTCATTGTATGCTATGTATCTCGTAATTCGTATACATGTTATAATGTTATTAGAATTTCGTGTATGTATATTTCATGTATGTTCTAATGTTTCTTCCGAATGAATAGGTGTACAAGCAGCGTGTTTACGTCTGTGGAGTCATAGCATTGCTGAGAGTTTATCAATGGATGAAACATCGTGGATCTACAACCATTTGATGATTTCAATGAGGTTTAATTGAATCATGTAACAAGGAACAATAAGTTGAATGCTTTCCTGAAGAAACTCTATGGAATAGAGAAATTGAGTTTCAACTGCAGTATGGATACCAGAATTGGTGCTTGAAAGTAAAGCTGGATAATGGGCTTCCACTAGCTGAAGCTTGGAGCTTTTGAAGAATTTTTGAATTATATATGTGTAAGTAAGTTGCACTGTCCTCAATGCAAACATAAGGGGATGGGATTGCAATTCCCCAAGGATGAGCCCCAGTGATATATATGTATTGTAAACATGTTTTGTAGGCTGGTGAGCCAAGAAATTGTGAGATGGTAAGCTTATGTGCAAGTAGGCCGGAGAGCCTAGGTGTTAAAGGCCATGAGCTTGTTTTGTACATGTAATTATGCACTTTGTTAATATAAAAACATCGCTGCATGTAGACCAACCATGAAGAAGCGTGATGGGGGACTAAGCTTCCATAAGGTTGGGCAAGGGAGGAGGCTAAGTGTTTGAGCCTAGGGGCTAAGCTAAGGGGCTTACCTATAAAGGAATAATATTTTATTATTAATTCTTGAAGGCTAAGGTTGGCATGTTGAGTTTTGTCCTAAGTTCCTGGAAAAAGGAACGTATGCTAAGTGGAGCACATGCAGCTCCAGGAAGACAAGTGTCGACCTGGGCTCATGTAGTTAAAAGATGAAGTGTTAGATGTGTTGGGGGGTTCTCTCCCCATTCTTCCATCCTCCACCTAAACCCGTTGGCCTCAGATGTCGACCTCTGGTTACCTACACACAGTTGAGGAAACCACTCATGGGAAGGAGGTTCGCTTGCCATTTTCCCATCCGTCATCTAAACTGTTGGGGCCTCTACGTCTTCCCTCTGCATAACCTTGCACATCTGAGAAATCAGTCAGGGAGGGAAAACCCGACCTATGTGTCCTATGAAACCAGGTTTATCCACACTACAAATTCGAGTTCGTGCCTTAACCGTTTATGGTTGTTGCCTTATGTTCGCCTAAGCCATGTTGTGTCTTAGCGTTAGGATGTTGCCATTTTCAGTTTCCATAACTGTTCTTGTTGCTGCTGTCACCCATATGCTAGCCTAATACTGTTGCAGTATTTCTTAGGAGATGAATTGAAGAAGCAGGCTGTCAGGCCCGTGAGAAACTCTCCCAGGAGAGAGAGTTTGTTGGGAAGTGATTTCTCGTGGAAGGAAGTCTTGTAGTAGCTACAGTACTCTGAGACTTTTGGTCCAACCTGTTTTTGAAGCCCAAGGTAAGGGAGGTGTATTGGCCGATGGAATTGTAGTAGTGAAGGTGTACTCTCCTTGGGTGGATCAAGCATGTGGGGAATGAGGGTCTATGAGTTGAGGGCGTAAGTGGTTCCTGGGATAAAAGATCCTTCCTGTTGTTTTGTGCAACTTCCTTGTTGTCCTTGCCAAGCCTAAAATTCCCTTGCTAGATGGAGTTTAGTCCCAGCTCGAAGGTGACCTACTATTGAGAGTGATGAGCAACGAGGTCTAAGGCTGGGAGGTTCGTGGAAGATCTGTACTCAGTTAGTGGATTTACTCCACCTAAAATATAAGTATCATTTTTTTGCTTAATTATGTATTTTATGCATGTTTGGGTTACTTGAAATGTATCATGTGTTCCGTTGCATATATGACTTACTGTCTATTACATTTGAATCTGTATGGTAGCAGTAATTATGTGTTAAGTGTTTTAATTTGATTAAAATGCATGTTATATATTTATATGTGTATGATTCCGCGTGGTAGTGTTACTCGACTTGTTGATTGGCTGGGGACGTTACAATTTGGTATTGTAGCTAAGTCAGAGCTGAGTAGTGGCATTGGCGGTATTGTTGGGAGGCCGGGGATGTTACAAAAAATATGGGCACCATTATGTGTTTCTTTAAAGTTTATATACCAATTCTTGTTACATTTCATGTGAATTGAAGCTCCAGAATCAACAAACCATGCATCAACATCATCAGTTTCGGTAGACAATGCAACATTAGACACAAATAGTCTAAAATCTTTTGAATCAAAATTTGGGTTTTCTTCTGCAGAGTGTCCTGAATGTTTTCTATTTTTATGCCTAGACTCATCATTTTTATTCTTATAACATTATCTGGCAAGATGCCCAGTCCTACAACAATAGAAACACTTAGGTTCATTTCTATTAGATGGCATACCTTAATTTGGCTTTGGAAATGTCTTCCTCTGAAATGAACTTCCTCTTCTGCCTCCTTCTCCTGGTTTCCCTTTAGGGAATCTCTTCTTTGTCCATAGTGCTAAGTATGAATTTTGAGGGTTCAAATTCGTGTGCCTCTCTTCTTCTTGCAACAATATACCTACCAATTCCTCAAAGGTAGGATTTTTCTCTCTCGCTGCAAGGCCTGTTATAAACATTTGATAGTCCTCTAACGTTCCATTTAGGGAAATTATGACAAGATCAATGTTTGAAACTTTTTATCCTATATCTCATAAATTTATCTTTCATGTCTTTAATTCACCCAAGAAAAGTACTAACAGACTCATTTATATCCATTTTAATACTTAGAAATTTAATCTTCAGAA
Organism: Picea engelmannii; assembly: GCA_009831015.1. Taxonomy (NCBI): domain Eukaryota; kingdom Viridiplantae; phylum Streptophyta; class Pinopsida; order Pinales; family Pinaceae; genus Picea; species Picea engelmannii. The sequence continues at coordinate 171,696 of ML782313.1, read as the reverse complement.
AAAGAATAAGATTTGTATTATTATTCTCATACAAATATTTAAGTGCTTTATAGGTTTCTTTAGAAGTCCTAACATCTCTAATGTGAGGAATTATATTATCTTTCACAAACATTCATAATAATACCTTGGCTTTGTTCTCCTGCTTATTCCAATATTGGATTGCTTCCATTGTCGCACCTGCAGCTGCGTCAGATCACACTTCATATCCTTTTGCGATCATCCATACATCATAAACTTCCATCAAGGTCTTCATTTTGAATTTCCAATTGAAAAAATTCAAGCCATCCAATTTATTGGCTTCATTGAGATACGTTTTAGCAAGTGGATTCACCATCTCTGCAAAATCCTTTACGCAACAAACTCCTCTCCAAAGCAACGATCATGCACCAAGAATAAAAACTAGCAGAGAAAATGGTGTGGCCTCTCAAACCCATTATGGAGGTGTTGGCAACAAAATCACCAATGGCTCTGTTCCAAAAATATTCAAGAAGGACATGTTCCTTCACACCTCTCCACGTCAGACGGGTTCCTTCACGTAGAAAAAATCCTTCTCCTGCTTCCAACGATCGGATCAACTCCCTCCTTCGTAGAGAAACGATTTGGTGTCGGCTCCTCTCAGAATATGGACGGAAGCAGGTGGACAGAAGAGCGAAGGACTCATAATCTCGATGGAAGCAGGTGGTCAATACCTCTCTCCTTCGCAGAGAAACGATCTGGTGTGGGCTTCCTCACTCAAACTCTCTCCTTCCCAGAGCAACGTTCGACTCTTCGCTCAAGCGCTCTGATACCAACTTGAAAATATAAATAAATAAAGAAAGAAATCGACTGCTCTCAGGCGAGGCAACACCTGGAGGCCATCAAAGCAAAGCCTGCGTTTTTATTAAATCAATTAAGGAGTACATTATATAGGATTATATTCGGTTTAGATGGTTGGAACCAACCTCTAACAAATAGGATATAAATCACAACTAATCTCCATTTAAGTGAAATCATCAAAGTTGTTTTTAAAACATACATCAAAATGTGATTAATATTTTTTCTAAACTCATCAAAATTATAATATCTTAGCCAAATCTTTCCAACAATTATAATGTCCCTACATTTAATGATAACCAAAAGTTTCATTCGTTTAATAAAGTTCTATATTTGATGATAACCAAAAATTTCCTTCAATTAGAATATCGTAATGTCCACCAAAAGTTTACTTTGCTTTAGATTTTTTTTATACATATATGGTTCTTTAAATTTTTGGATTTTGTTTCATTTTAAATTCCTACTAAACCAGGGATCAATTTTGATCAAATTTGTCATCATGTCTTAGCAATATGTAAAAGTTATATATTTTCATTCGTCGAATTTAATTCAATTGTTAATTTAGATTTCCCAAACTTTGAAATTTACCCTTATGTCTATGTTTTGGTGATGTATAAAAGTTTACTTATTATTTTTTAATAAATCTTTGAGTTTATCAGATTCATTATCATTAATTAAGGATGACTAAACATTTACTTCGCTTATTATTTTTTATAAATATTTGGATTTTGTTTCATTTTAAGGTTTTAATACCATATATTTTCTAATCTTTCCATATACACTATTAATAAATGTATTGGTACTTAAATTTATAGAGTCTATCATGTATTTATATTTTTTGGGGATCATTATATTTGGTAGATTTATTGGGAATCTAGTATGGAGGACAACAACGAACTTTATATTATTGTTTGTAAATACTTCATACCGAGAGAAATCATGTGTGTATGAAGCAAGTTAGTTACCGGAATCGACTTGCACCTATTGAAAATCACTTTTTTATTCTGAATGTGATCCACATTAGGAGTTTAGATGTTCTAAGTCAAATCGACCTCTCAACTCACAGAAAGTGAAGTTCAGAAAAACTAAAATGCACTCGATCATAATTGAAAATCTCACTCACATTACTTACGTAAGTCAATTCAATATCGATTTAACGTAACTCAATTTACGAACGTAAGTCAATATCGATTTAACGTTAGACATTTCAGTACCGATTTTACGTTTAACTAATTCAGCAATTTTATTATTAAATAAGGTTTATTATATAATAACTCAGCAATGTAGGATGCTAGCATAGTGTCTTCATAATTCTAAAAGAAAACCAAAAAAATATCTTCTTGTTTTAAAAAGTGTCCCTATTATGAAATGAGATAAAACATAAGACTCTCAACATAAACTCCTTAAATAACACATATTTGCAAAAAATCTTCTTGACAACCATTCATGATTTCTTCCTTGCCTTTAATGATGGATTTTAAGTGGAATCTTCCCTATGGAAGTTGAAGCCCCTTTTTTGATAAACCATCCACTTTTGTATTTAACTCTTTGAAAATGTGCCTATACTTAGTTCATAACAGAGAATAAGAGATTTCCTTAATTTGATTTTCCATAGGTTGTAGATGTATATTATGAATCCTAGTGATGTTTCTCATCCAATTTATCACTATCATCGAGTTTCCCATAGTAGTAGATAGAGGAATATTCTTTTGATGAGCATACCTAAGAAAATAGAAGAGGGAGACTAATTCTGACTTGTTGTTGGTTCCCTACCCAACATTAGCTCAGAAAGAGGGGGAGGTAGAATTTGATAGATATATTATGAAACCTAATCCATATGAATCTTCTTGACAAGCACTCTCTAAAATGGCCCAAGACCTCTTCTTGTCAAGAACTAAGGTATCGATCTATCCTTGGACTAAGAACACAGGGTTTCCTCCATATAACTTAAAACCATTTATAGCCCTTACCGCCACCACCTACATTGGAGTCTATTTGTTTTCAAACATAAGTTTATTACAATAAAGCTATATATTCTAGACGACAAAGAGAGGGAGAGTATGTGTTTGTTTAAGGTGCCTTTTGTCAAGCAATTCCTACAAACAAAGGAGAACGTTTTGTTATCCCATATGAATGTTATGTGATGAGTTATGGAGAATTCCTACCATACATCATTTTCATAAGAACACTGTATGAAAATATGAGAATAGGATTCGACCTCATTTCTAGATAGATAGAAAATTCTTGGGCCATCAAGACCCCTCCTCTAGATAACATCCCATGTAATAACTTTATTGTTTAGGATGAGCCACATTAAGATGATGCTTTTCAGAGAGGCCTTAACCTTCCATTGCGGCTTCCTCCATCAAGAAATGATATCCAATCTATCCTCAATCATCGACTGGTACCCCTCTTTTAACTCATAGAATCCACCTGTGGAGTTGTAAATCCAAACCAATTAATCTTCATGGTCCAAAATATAGATATGAGCTGTAGAGAGCACTTATGTAAAGAAATTCCAGTGAGATCTCCAAAATTAAGAAATACCTAGAAGTTCAAAATCCATCCAACCATGATGCCAAATACTCATTGTATTAGGATTTGCTACTTTTTCAAGAGTCACGTTTCCTTGTATTTGGAGTTCCTGGACCATTTCTTCAGGTAAGAATATATCTCTAGTTGTTCCCATCACCACATACACCTCGATTCTAACATTTTTTTTTGGATCCAAACTCGCCATGCCATGTATTGTTTCATCATCAGGAATGATATTATTAATGACTTCCATTGGTTGGATGACCTAGAAATGGATTTATTGTCTCAACAGATCCAATCCAATATATCTCCTATAGGAATGTATTTGTCAATAATTATCTCATACCGCAAGCTAGGAACAATGATGAGCCTCCACATTGATTTGGCTGCCACTTTACCAAATAGATGAATATCTTTTATGCCCCATCCTCCCCATTTTTTGTGAAGGGCGATTTTCTTCCATCCTATCTAGTGAAGCTCTTTATACTTGTCACTCCCACTCTGTAACATCCCCACTATAATCCCCATTTTAATTAATGCTTATGTAGATATAATGTGTGGCTACGACCAAAACAATGTAATATGCAAATTGTATTTCCTTGTTTTATTAATAAAATGTCATGCCAATTGCTAAGGGGATATGGACAAGAGATGGGGGTTGAATTAATCCACAAGAGGGGGGAGTGTCTAGGATAATATCCAAGAGGGGTCCAAGGGGGGAATACCCATGTATATTAATTTAACCCATTTTCCTAAATTTTCTATTTGTATATGAACCTTCCAATTTTTGAATGAGTGTTCCCAAAGCCAATCATTGAATACATGTAAGAGGGTGGGTGTGAGAAGTCACATACCATAGTTATTGGGAAGATGGGGGTTGAGTACAATTCTCTTAAGGAAGAGTGTGAGTCAATGAAGGAAAACCCAAGAGTGGAAATTCGTATGGGTTGGGACAAGCAATTTTAGTTAGTCAAGCTTATGCATGGGAAGCAAGTAGAGAGCAAGAAACAAAGATGGAAGTCACTTCAACCATTGAGGGAAAATTCTAGAGCATGCTAGAGTGTAATTGGAGCGAATGGAAGCTGAAAAAATGAAGAACCATGTTGTTAGGCCCAAAGAGTGAACTCCTATGTGAATTTCACTAAAACAACAAGTGTTTGTTGTTGGTTTGCTGATAGTTTTCTTAGCATCAGTTTCATGTGACTTCCCAACTGAGATATTCCTAGCTACCTATGCCAGAGAGACCTTGATAAAAGAATGGCACATTCCTTGGGTTAATCTTGATAAATAGATGATACATCCTTGATAAACGAATGATGAATTCCTTGGGTTGGATAGGTCAAGAGGAAGAGAGAGATGGTGGAAAATTGGGATAGTTATAGGAGAATATTAGTTGGGTTGAGAGTTTTATGAGTTTTTAGTGGACTGTGAGAGACCACCCTCTTTTGTGGATTGTTAGCCTCATCTTGGGGGTGAATGGCTATTGAGATTTGGAACATTCAATCTAAGGTTGGGTGGAACGTCTGCCCCAAGCAGTTGGTTGCACAAATGTTGTGAAAAGATATGTGTTTTATCTTGATGTTGTGTTAAATTATGTGTTTAATTGTTGTGCATGATCTATGTGTATTTAGAAGTGATTTATATTCTTCTATAATAAGTTGTTTAGCTTCATTTAATTTTGATTATTAGCAAGCTATATATGCTTCTATTTTGTGGTTATAGATAGTAGCTAAATCTATTTTAATTTGTAGCTGAAAGATACAAGAAATTAGTTATCTGTAAATGAATTAAATTAGTTAGAAAAAAAAACCATTTTTATGTATATTTCGTACCGTAAGTCCCTTGGTTTGACTAGGGGACGTTACATTATGGTATTAGAGCTCTGGTTCAAACACCGAGCTTGTATGGTCTTGAGTGAATTGATGAAATTCAATGTGGAATATTTTGGTTGTGACAGATTTGGGGGAAAAATGAAGATTTTAGAGAGAAATCCCTAATTTCATGAGTGAAATCTGGGTTTTAATGACTTCAGACAGTTTGAGATGGTTAATGGAGTAGAGCGATGAATTTGCAGATCGAAATTTGACTTGGAATGGTCAAAATTCGAGTTTTAATGGCCTCATGTAGAGTTACAGGAAGTTTGTAGAAATTGACAGTTGATATCGTGTTTAATCTCATGATTGGCGGCTGAGATTCATTGTGATAAATTTAAAAATTCATAAGGATCTGACCATTTGGAAGGTTGATGGTATCAATGGACGAGATTAAATTGGGGGGTTATGAAAGGGATCATATCGACGATAGATATCAATCAGAGAAAAGTCAAAATTTTTCTATGTGTGTAGTTTGACAATAGAATCCACTGACGACTGATGGTCAGATCGACGAGTTTGGCGAAGTGTTTAAAATTCTCCAAGAGAAATTTTCAATAGTTTATATGTTAGTGGTCGGGCGTCAAATGATTCAGTGAAGTGTCCAAAACAAGCAACACAAGTTGTCGATGACCAATGCACCGATAGGTCAGCGTCAGTCGAAGTCAACGAGGTGTTCAAGTTGTTCAAGATAATTGTTCAATGGTCGATGGGGGAAAGAGGATGATGAAATAATAATCCACATGTCATGCCATGTCAGCATCCATGTATCATGCCACGTCACCCAATTTGACACCTCAGGATGATGTGTCATGCCACGTCACCCAAGTTGACACCTCAGGATGACGTGTCATGCCACGTCATCCAATAAAAGTGGCTGATGGTTGATGGTCAAATCGACCAATTTGGGAAAGCGTTCGACAATCATCGGGGATCGCTGATCATGGATGGGCTAGTGGTTGGGCATCGACCGATTCAGTGGACAATTTTTCATTCACCAACAAATATTGCCAATGACCAATTTAAGAGTTGCTTGAAAATCGAGTGTCGGGGAATTGGACCGATGACTGACGGTCGGATGGGTAACTTTGAAAAAAAATTTGCGCACCCAAGAGATGATACTAATCACCGATGGCTGACAAGGTTATATCAACAATTGATGTGTATCATGATTTGTGATCAACAGGTAATATTTAAAAGGATGTTAACATAGTAAAATAGTCAAATTTATCTGAAATTTTGATAGTTTTGAAGGTCATTAACTTGTGGGGAATTTTTGAGGCCCTAAACGACATTTTTAGCAATTCAAAACCCATGAGAAAATAACTAAAATAAAATAAATCTAAGAGAGCTATGCAACGAGCTAAATGGTTCACAAAACAGACCTTGTATGAGAACATTATAGCCAAAACAATGAGAGTAAAATTTTGACACCAATATTACTTCCAGAGGGCATAACTCTATGCTCAAAAATCCTTTTGGAGAACATGAGAAATAGATGGAAATATTATGACCCATATAATTTAGCAGTGGAGATAGATTTTGGTTATGGACACCTAAAAATGAGCAGGAAAAGAAATAAGACTCTTGTAGCATACATGAGTAAAATGAGTAAAACAACCTAAACTTCTTCGGACCATAACTTTCATCTCAGAGCTCGGATTTGAGTAAAACAATAGTTGTTGGAAAGGTATTGAGGAGTAGAAGACATATGTCCACCCATAATTTTTATTTGGGCAATTAAATTTCTTATAAATTAATAAATAGATTTATGTAGTAGTAAAAAAAAGTGGAATTGTAGCATGTAGTTGTTGTAACGTTTCACTCAGAATTCAAATTTAGGCATGAGTACAGTCATTGAGAAGCTGTTTCAGGGAGGAATGCATCAATCAAATCAAAATTTGAATTGGTGCAATATTTACTTCATAAATTGATGAAGAAATAACCTGTATGCTATATGATGAAATGCTTTATGCTATGCATATTTATAACAATAATTATTACATGCACATTTCTTGTAGAATTAGAGGTACAAAAAGAAACGTTAGTTCTTATATGAGGAATAGAGTCATAGAATATGCTCAAGGATATTGCAACCATGAGGAAGAGATCAGAGTTATGCATGTCAACATGGGGAATGTTAAGAAAGAGTCAAATGGAAGAAGAGATAGACAAGAGCTTGTCACTATGAGAAGTATGCATTGGGAAGTGAAGAGCTACATAGCTAATAATGAAAGGATTATGAAGGCTCATGAAGGATACTTTAGAGCTTGAACATGTTGCATAAGAAAGTCAACAAAGATTATGTCACCAAGCAAGCAACTAGTGCTAGACAAGTATCGACATCTAGATCCCATAGAAAAATGGACGATCATGGAAATTATAGGCAATCAAGAAGTATGAGGAGGAACCATAATTCTCCAAGACAGTCCACTCGAAGAACTCATGAAATCTTAGGGCTAGAGAGCAACCTAAGTGTGTCTAACGTTCGGAGGCAAAGAAGAAGGCCTTAGGTAGACATATTTCAAGTGAACTCAGGAAAATCAAGCCACCTAATTGTAATGGTGAGAACATGAAAGGAGAAGAGGAAGAGGCTTGGATGTTGGAAATGAAGAAATATTTCCAGCTGCATGATTACCCATCCCAGGTAGAAGCTAGAATTGCCACCTACCACTTGCAGGGGAAGGAATCCATTTGGTGGGATCAACTTAAGCAAACCAAGAACCTTGATGAGAAGAGGATCTCATGGAGGAATTTCAAAGGATATTTCCAAGAGAAATATTGTTCTGAGCATTACTATGAAAGAAAGATGAAAGAGTTCTTTGAGCTCAAGTTGGGAACCATGATAATGGAGGAATATGAGAACCAGTTATTTGAATTGTTGAAGTATGTTGACTTCATCAATGATGAGAAGGTTAAAATACAAAGGTTTATAAGTGGGTTACCCTCCTTCTATAGTGACAAGATACAATATGATAGTCCCAAGACTTTGGAGGAAACCATAAGGAGAGAAAGACACCTTTATGAGCAAAGAAAAGGAAGACCAGTGTTCCAAAAATCTTGGAATGACAAGATGAAAGGGAAAATGGATCAAAGGGAGAAAGGTTTTAAGCCACCATTTTACAGAAATAAACCCCAAGAAAATAAACAAGGTCAAGAAATCCAAAATGAGAAAAAGAATGAAGATTCATTTGGGAAAAGGCCAAGACAACACACTGTTCAATGTTGGGGATGTGAGGGAAATAATTTATATAGGGACTTTCCTCACAAAGGAGAAAGAATGAGGATTGTCCATAATATTCATGAGGCTAAAACAATGGAAGACATGGGAGGAACCATGCCAAGGATTTATGCAGCCTTGGACAACAAGCAGGCAGAGTATCAATCCCCCATGATCGAAGTGGAAGGTAAGATTGACAACCAACCCATATCAATTTTAATTGATTCTGGAGCTAGCCATAACTACATTAATGATAACATTATTGAAATATTTCACTTGCAAATAAGTAAGCACAATAAATCTTTGTCAGTTCAGTTATCCACATGGGCTAAGAGAAAGATCAATGAGTTGGTTAAAGATTGTCAAATAGACATAAATGGACTCAACATGAAGGTAGATGTAAATATCATACCATTGGGTTCATATGATTTTATAATTGGTGTGGATTGGTTGGAGAAACATTATGCTATCTTAGACGGTTACAACAAGACAATCACATGTCTTGATGAGGAAGGGAAACAAGGAAAGATTCAAGGCAATCCAAGAGTTGTAGTTGTTAGAGAGATTTCATATATGTAGTTGAAGAAGAGATTTAGGGAAGGGATGTCAGATGTTTTCATCCCATATGGAGGAGGAAACCAAATACAAACTGGCAAGCATTGAATACCATCCACTCTTTAAGGACTTTGAAGATGTTTTTAGAGAAATTCCAAGATTTCCACCAAAGAGAGACATTGATTTCTCTATTGATTTGGTGCCAAGAGACTCCATAGTGTCTAAGACACCTTACGGAATGGGCACAACAGAATTGAAGGAGTTGCAGATGCATCTTGAAGAACTTTTGAAGAAGGGGTATATACACCCAAGTGTGTCGCCTTGGGGAGCCCCTATTCTTTTTGTGAAGACGAAGTATGGAACCTTCATGATGTGTATTGATTTCATACAACTTAATAAGTTTACCATAAAGATTAATTATCATTTTCCAAGAATTGATTATTTGTTTGATCATCGGAAAGGTGCAAGAATATTTTCCAAGATTGACTTGAGATCAGGTTATTATCAAGTAAGGATAAATGAAGAAGACATCAACAAGACAACATTCAGAACAAGATATGGACATTATGAATTCACGGTAGTGCCATTTGGGCTATTAAATGTCCCAAAAGTTTTTATATGTTTGATGAATGGAGTATTCAAGGAGTACCTAGACAAGTTTGTAACTGTTTTCATAGATGATATGATTGTCTACTCTAATTCAAAAGAGGAACATGAGCAACATTTAAGAATGGTGTTGCAAGTTTTAAGAGAGCATAGATTGTATGCTAAGCTAAGTAAGTGCATCTTTTATCAAAAGAAGATTCACTACTTGGGGTATATAATATCATCAACAGGGATAGAAGTTGATCCTGAGAAGATAGAGGCCAATAGAGGATGCCCAATTCCAAAGAATGTGACATAGGTCATATCATTCATGTTTCTTTCTGGTTATTATCAAAGATTCATAAAAAGTTTTTCAAAGATTGCAAGTCCAATCACTTCTTTGCAAAATAAGGGAGTGAAATTTGAATGGACTTCCAAGTGTGAAGAGAGTTTTCAACAGTTGAAGGGAATATTGACAAATGCACCAATCTTGAAGATTGCAGATCCAAATGAATATTTTGTCGTGTGCACCGATGCATGCAAGGAAGGACTCGGTGGAGTTCTTAGTCAAAAGGACCATGCGATATGTTATGAGTCCAGAACATTATAAGAGCATGAGATAAATTATGCTACACATGAATTGGAGTTAGAAGTGATTGTACACACATCGAAAATGTGGAGGAATTACCTTATGGGTAAGAAATTTGAGCTAAGGATAGACCACTGTGGCCTGAAGCATTTGTTTGGACAACCAACACTAAATGCTAGGAAAACTAGATGGTTGGAATTTCTGAGTGAATATGACTTTGAAATTAAACATATAAAGGGAAAGGAAAACCAAGTGGCAGATGCACTCAATAGGAGAGATCATGAAGTGCATATTGCAATCATCAATATGTACAAGACAAATATGAAAGAGAAAATTATTGCAACAACAAATTCAGATAAACACTATGTGAAAGTAAAAGAGACATTAATGCAAGGTAATTTTCATTAGAAATTTAATTATTATGAGCTAAAATAAGATGGAATTCTCATGTACAAAGCTAAAGTGAATGTGTCGAATTCTAGTGAGTTAAAAAATGCAGTTTTTAAGGAAATGCACAATGTGTCATATGTCGAACACCCATAATATTAGAAAACAATTACAATAGTAAGAAGCCAACATTTTTTACTAAGAATGAAGAAAGAAGTGGCTATTTACATAGAAAGATGTCTAGAATGAAAAAAGATAAAGAAAAAACATAGACACTCAATAGGTTTGATACAACCATTTTCCATTCTAGAATGGAAGTGGTAAGTAGTTACAATTGATTTTATTACTAAGATTCCCAGAACAATGAAGCAACATGATTCCATCATGGTGGTGGTGGATAAATTGACTAAAGAAACACATTTTATTCTAGTAAAGGCTACACATAAGGTAGCAAATATTGCATAAATTTATATGAAAGAAGTTGCTAGGCTACATGGAGTGCCTAAGACAATAGTTTCAAATGGAGATCCAAAGTTTACTTCTAATTTTTGGAAGGTTTTGTTCAAGGGATTTGAGACAAATTTAAATATTAGCACCACATATCATCCCGAGTTAGATGTGAATACAAAAAGTACTAACATGATAATTGAGGACATGCTTAGAATGTATGTGATGGATAAAACATCAAAGTGAGAAGATTATATCCATTTAGTTGAATTTTTCTACAATAATGGGTACGAGTCCTCATTGAAAATGAGTCTATTTGAAGCATTGTATAGCAGAAAAAAGTAACACACCAGTGAGTTGGAATAATCCAATAGACAGAGAAATTGTTGGATTAAATGATCTAGGTGGATATTGGTGGCCACCCACCTATTCCAACTGACTCCTCTTGTATGTTTTTAGTTCAACATGTTCTTCTGTACTTATTTGTAATTGTGGGTTGAACACTTATGGGTTTGTCTAAATCCCTACACATCTTCCAGGTGGATACTGGTGGCCTCTCACCTAATCCAACTATATTATTTTGTATGTTTTCATGTCAACACGTCTTGATGTACTTCTAGGGTCGTTTTGGAGCCCTAATTTTTTTTTTTTTGGCCCACCATAGTCAAACTGTAGACGTAGTCATACTTTGATGGCATAATGTGTATTTATTTGAAATACCTTTCCAACGGGCTATCATGCGCTTAAAATGGAGGTCGTATGAAAAATTTATGACCCTCAGAAGTTGAGGTACCAACCTACCCATATGGGCCCACATGACTTTTGCCATTTCACCTTCTAGGGTTAAGTTTTTGGATGTCCAGGGCTTCAAAATTCATGAGTAATATAAAAAAGGCCTCTGGAGCCTCATTGTAATAATTCTGCTCAGACAAATGCACATAGCAGCCACATCTCTTGTCAGAGATAGATACCACCATTCGAGCAAGTGTTTCAGTTCTGTAGTTTTACAATTTCAACGTATTTGATTTATTCAATATAAGATATTTTTCACTGGATATCTGTGTTGTTCTTCATATCTCTGTGTTTATTGTATTTAGTCTATTAATCAGTTCATTTTGCTCCTAAATCTGGATCAGTGGTATCAGAGCGATCCGCTCTTCATTTATTTTTCTTTGTGCATGTCCCCAACAAGATATGGGTACAAGAAGTTTGGAATTGAACCAATTGATCCGTTGCAAGATCATCCACATCGACCCCAACAAAAACCCATGGGAGACAAAAATAAAGATGATGGAGCAGGATATCCTTTTAAAATGTTGCTCGAGGAAGCCCTTGCATGAAAAATGAATGAAATAATGGACAACTTTGTGCAGATCCTTCCATCACTAGTACATACGACCAAATTTGCGACGGTTTTTCGTTGATATTGCCACACTTATCCGTCGAAATTTTCACGAAAGCTGAGGCTTTTTTTCATCGCTATATCCACGATCCAAGTGTTCATGGAAATATCGACGAAATAAGCTCTCCAAATGTCATCACCATCAAGATCGGTTAACCGCATATATCGACGTAATTACGACAAAACTTCGTCGCAATTACAATGAAGAACTGAGGCAATTACGATGAAACTTCGTTGCACTTGCGACAAAAATTTATGCCAAGCCAAAAACTTGTGACGTAGATGTTGTATGTGTGACACAAAACCGTAGCAACTTGTGACGAAAATCCATGGCAATAGAGACAAAAATGTATCTCAAGACCAAACTTACGACATAGATGTTGTATGTGTGATGAAAAACCGTGTCAAATTGCGACGAACTTGCATCCCTATTGCCAGGGTTGTTCAAAATAAAAAATTGTTTCCGATGAACTATCGTCGATATTGCGATGATGACTTTAAGTTTTAAAAAAACAAATTACACGAGATATGGTATTACCATATTACAATGTAATACGGTAATGCCATATTACAATGTAATATGGTAATTCCATATTACATTGTAATATGGTATACAATTGTAATATTGTAATATATTATATATTGTAATATTGTAATATTCTATTGAAAGATGGATGTTAGAGAAAATGTGTAGATCTTTTAGATTGAACAAGATTATAGTATATATATATATATATATATATATATATATATATATATATATATCCCCTACAAATAATAAAGGCACTAATCAACCAAACATTGGAAGCATGTGTTATCATAAAGTTGGATTAGAAGTAAGGATACCAATATGACAATATACACAAAGAATAATTTGGAATATTACTTTCAAAAAAACACATGGATTGCATGAGTGAGTCATTATGCAATTTATATTTCACAATACTATGACAACACTTCTAAGATTGATGGATGATATCTTAAGACCATTTCTCGAACTTGTTTATTGTAGCCTCTTTGGATGATATTTTGACTTTTAACAAGATTTGGGGAAATCATTTGAGACATTTGGAGATGATATTTTTAACCCTTCAACACAATTAATTGCAAGCCAACATGAAGAAATATGAGCTTGGAAAAAAATTATTGTTGTGTATGGATTTTGTAGTTAGAGGATGTGAATTTTGTATTGACCTAAGAAATATAA
>ML782313.1:40473-104719 GCA_009831015.1 Picea engelmannii | reverse complement strand
TAGAAATCATGCCGACACAGTCAGTTAATTCATATTGATTCAGTCAGCTCTACGTTACCAACGTACAGTTGATTTGCAAGTAGAAATCATGCCGACACAGCAACTAGAAATCTTGCCGACAAGACTAAACAAACCTGAATTTAGAATGATTCCATCTGGATTAGCGTGCATACGTCGCATTTCTTACAAAGAAAGTTAGCACAATCGACTGAAGTCAAGCAAGTCCGTGAAAAACATGACTGACTGGTTAATGCCTTTGATAGTAAGGCAGAAGAACTATTACTATTTTTATTATGTCCACCACAAGGTAGGTAGAACACAGGTTTTAGCGCAACAAAGGAAACCCAGTAGTTTAATAAGAAAGTCCCCACATAGATTGAGAGGTTGGAAATATAAGAATTGACAAAATGTATCATCATTTTTTAAGGTGACGTAGAGATCGGTTTGATTTGATTGATGAGAAGATTTATTGGTAAAGCTTCATATCTTTTTCTGGTTGCATTTTCTATGTAAGGAATTGCCAGAACTCTTGAATTACTCAACCATTTATGTAGAGATTGCACGGTAACACGATTATCCGAATTCATAGTATTGTACCGAGTCACCGACTCCCTCATGCCCTTGAACTAAAGGAAAGAGAAGAGAAATTCCCAAAAGCCCTCTGGAAAACAGGTGGTCAGTTGGTTTTTCATTTGTTTGGGATTCGTGTCTTACACCGACAGTGAAGAAGATCAACTTGCACCGACAGTGAAGAAGAAGCTATCCAATCAGATTATATTCGTTCCTGCGTATAATCGGGACTCACATGGCACTAACAAATAATTGAAAAAAAAAACTATCAATGCAAAAATATAAAAGCAAAACACACGTTGACATGTAAAGACTTTCTTCAGTTTTTCACAGGGAATCTATCACTAGCACAGCCACTCAAAACCGTGGCTGATGAACTCGAAAGGCATGGACAGAAAATGAAACGTACAGTCAGAAAATGAAATGCACAATCAGAAAATGAGACGTACAGTCAGAAAATGAAATGCACAATCAAAAAATGAGCGTTTACAACCAGCGTGCTAAATCCAAAGTTTAATCTAAATCCAAAGTTTAATCATTTAAACGTGACAATCATATAGTGTTACAGTAATTTCTTAATATGATTAGGTAAATGTTAAAAGGTAAACAGGTTAACGGATGCATTCAAAAATACAAGGAAGTTATGAAGAGGAAATCACATTCATTGATTTGGGAGGACGACTAAGAATATGTCAGCATCTTCAATTGTTAGCCATCATATTACAATTTTAGATTAAAAAGTGATTAATTGTGCTCATTGTCAATAAGTATACACCTTTAGGCGTAAATAAGTATACGCCTTTCAACGTAATTATGTTAAATATCAGTATACATTCATTTTTAACTCAAAATTTATGATGGGTTGATAGGAATCAAATCCCTATCAAAACTGAAGAAGAAGCCAGATTATATTCTTTCCTGCTTATGATCAAGATTCACATGGCACTAACAAATAATTAAAAAAAAAACTACCAATACAATACAAGAATATAAATGCAAAACAGACGTCCACATGGAAAGACTTTCTCATTTTTTTTATTTTTTTACACAGAACCTATCATTATCTTAAATATTAGTGTATATTCATTTCAACTCAAAATTTATAATGGATTAGTGTATATTCATTTCAACTCAAAATTTATGATGGACTAAGAGGAATCAAATACCCATCTAAACTGAAAAAAAAAGCTATCCAATCAGATTATATTAGTTCCTGAAAAAAAACTACCAATGTAAGAATATAAATGCAACATCCACATGGAAAGACTTTTTCCATTTTTTTCATTTTTTCACACTGAAACTATCATTGTCTTAAATATTAGTGTACATTCATTTTAACTCAAAATTTATGATGAGCTAAGAGGAATCAAATCCCTAAGGAAACTAAAGAAGAAGCTATCCAATCATATTATATTTGTTCTTACTTATAATTGGGACTCACATATTAAAAAAAAAAATATCAATGCAAGAATATAAATGCTAAACACACAGAGACATGGAAAGACTTTCTCCATTTTTTTCATTTTCTCACACTGGACCTATCATTATCTTAAATATTAGTGTACATTCATTTTAACTCAAAATTTATGATGGACTAAGAAGAATCAAATCCCTACCTAAATTGAAGAAGAAGCTATCCAATCAAATTATATTCTTTCCGGGGTATAATTGGGACAATGCAAAACACACCTCTACATGGAAAGACTTTCTCCAGTTTTTTCATTTTTTCACAAGGAACTTATCATTATCGTAAGTATCAGTGTACATTCATTTTAACTCAGAATTTATGATGGGCTAAGAATAATCAAATCCCTACCTAAACTGAAGAAGAAGCTATCCAATCAAATACAAAATATATTAGTTCTTGAGTATAATTGGGACTCACATGACACTAACAAATACTTAAAAAAATAACGACCAGTGCAAGAATATAAATGCAAAACACATTTCCATATGGAAATACTTTCTCCATTTTTTCATTTTTTCACATAAAACCTATCATTATCTCAAATATCAATGTACATTCATTTTTCTTCAGAATTTATGATGGGCTAAAAGGAATCAAATACCTAGATCCTTAATCAAAGGAATTACACATCTCCATTCTATTAAGCAACACATCATTGAAATATTTTATTTATGGTGGACATTGAAATATTTTATAAAAAACAACACACACACATATATATTGATGGTGGTGGTGGTGGTGGTAAATTTCCACTAAGACCAAAATTGATCTATCTGAACTTAAAAAAAATAAGAAATTACTTGGATTATCATCATCATCATTTACCCTCATAAAATATTAAAATTAAAATATGTAAAATTAATCACATCAAAATTAAAACATCACTTAAGTAAATAATTATAAATTTTATATTTTATTTTTAAGTACACAAATTATGCATAAGTTAATTTTTTTATATTAAATGTTTTTAATTTTCTATTTTGTATTTTAAGAAATAATGTTGAATAAGTGAAATTTTAAAATTTATCTTAAGTTTTCAAAAACTTCAATTTAGTAAATTTTCTTTTTTAAAACATTAGGAGGATTTATTAAAAAAATTAAAAACTAAACTAATACAATCTAAGAAAACTTTGACCTGTAAATCAAAAAAATACGCTTTCCACTTTTTTGTTTTTGTTATTATTTGTATCATTATTATCCACACATAAATTAATGAAAAAACTAATATTTTTATTTTAACATTTATTTGAGGAATGCACTTCCCTAAAGTGAGGATGCAAAGACTCATTCTATTTATTTTTAAAAGTGGGGATGAAAACAATTTATCTAATAATAGGATTATTATGATTAATTGTAATATAGGAGTCAAGAGAGGTTGTCCCATATCCCTTATCCTTTTTGGAATATACTTCAACAAGTTAGAAGATTGTTTAGAGGAAGTAGGTTGTGTCAGCCTTATTCTGGTTGGTATAGTCATCATCCTTCTTCTTTATATTGATTATATTGTTCTTATGACGAGGAGTCCCTACGATCTCAACAAGCAACTAAGAATCCTTAAGGATTTCTTCTCTAGTACACGCATGATTGCTAACTCTGACAAAACGAAAGCCACGATAATTAAATTCAAAAGGATCACTTATGATACTTCCATATATGACAACAATAACTTGGAGGAAGTGCCCTCATATAAATATATTTGCATCGATATTCATCACAATCTCAATTGGAACTATAGAATTGAGAAAAGGATAAATGAAGGGTAGAAAGCTTATTATGGGCTTGAAAATAATTGCAAATCAATGGAGCTTCAGTTATGGGATAAGAAAAAAACTCTTGTTTGAGATTCTCATCACTCATGTTATCTTATATGGATGTGAGGCTTGGGGAGGCGATATCTCTAGAGAATCAAGGAGAAATATAGAGCAGATCCAAAAAAAAATTATAACTTATAATCTCAAAATTAAAGGTAACACACCCTATCTTATCCTCCTCATAGAAATTATCCTTTCCCTCATTGAAATCATGACTATGACTAGGTCCCTAATGCACAAGAGAAAGTTAAACAACATGGAAGGTAAGAGTCTTCCCGAAATTACTTCAACCTCTAGCCAAAACCACCTACAACACAAGCGGGGATGGAATAAAGATGCCAAGTATTGTCTAAATCATTGTGGAATAAAGTGTAGAAATTTGAATACAAATTATGTATTGTCTGGATTCTCTTGATCTAACAATTATATGCCACTTTTAAATACATAATCGCTTCTACTATAAATCTTGCGGAATTTAAAACACGATCACCAATTGCAATATCAAGAAGAAAGATCAATCGCACATAACACAGATGTTTTACCGGGAAAGCATAAAGCTAAAAACCCCACTATCATATATTATGTATATCATGGATCATAAAAAAATATCATACAAAACTCTAATCCAAGAGCTCTCAGTATAATACAATCGTCTCACACTGTCATGCAAAAATCAGCAAATACATGTGCCAATTCTCTGCCTCCAGACAACCCGCCTCCTCTGTGCAATCCCTGCAATGGAATAACCTACAAATGAATTTGAATTCCTCTTGCCTAGGTTGCACATTGCTCATGGGAACATCCACTGTGTGTGTGATTGCATCCGTGCACTTGAATGAAATCAAAACTGATAGCTAAGTTGTCCCTTTCACCTGTTATCTCAACTGGGTCTTCACTGGATCTGACATGCATGTAGTTAACAATGGTAAATATTCAGTTGCATGTGAGATCACTGATTGTGAATTAATTAATAATTAATTCATTGAACTCTCACTAGTGTAAGTTCAGTTACAACTAGTACAACTAAGCTTAACTCACTTAACTGAGTTAAACTACTTCACAACTCACATAACTACACTTATAACTCTGTTACAACTTCAAGTCACTTAGTTACAACTAATTCGACTTCCATGTCCCACTAGTCAACCTTTGAACTCAAATTTCCTATAGCTAATTGCTTTTCCATTTCAGTTAACTATTTTCAAGTAATTATGAGATAATAGATTAATATTTATTGTCCAATTTATTTAAGGGAAAAATAAATTAGACACACATTTCTGGTTGACTTTTCAACACTCCCTCTCAACAAGAAAGGGATTATCCTTCACCCCCAATCCTGTCTCTATGGTATTCGAATTTTCTCCTGGTGAGCACCTTCGTCATAATGTCTGCATCCTGATATTCCATAGGAATGTACTAAAGAAACATAATCTTCCGCTGCACACAATCTCTGAGATGATGATACCGGATATCTATATGCTTAGATATATCATGAAACACAAGATTAATCGATAGTTTAATGCAACTTTGATTATCACAATAAATCACTATCGGATCTAAATGAGAACCAAACAAACCAACCAAGATCTTTCTCATCCAGATAGCCTCACATACAGCTTGACTCGATGCCATGTATTCTACTTCCATTGAGCTGAGTGCCATGGATCTATGTTTCCTGCTGTACTAAGAAACATTTGTAGATCCGATACTAAAGATCCCCCCTGATGTGCTCTTTTTGTTCGTTGGGCTGCCCGCCCAATCTGCATCCATGAAGCCATGCAGCTTCACCTCATCCATCTGTCTGTACCATAATCCATACTTAGATGTGCCTCTCAGGTACCTCGGGACATGCTTACCCTCCTTCCAAAATAGCTTGGTAGGCTTAACCATTGCTTGACTTAGTTGGTTAACCGCATAACAAATGTTCGGTCTTGTGTTCACTAAATACATTAGCAAACCCACTAACTCTCGATAGACAGTAGCATCCAATACGTCTCTATAAGTAGCATCCTCTTTCCTCCAGTTTCCTGGAAGAGGAGTATCCATGGGTTTGCAGCCCTCCATGTGAAACTTACCCAGTATCTCCCTTGCATAATTTCCTTGAGACACAAAACGTTCACCATCTCGTTGCCATATTTCCAATCCAAAGAAATAATGAAGAAGGCCCAAATCCTTCATCTCAAACTCCTTTGTAAGTTCCTCTTTGCATGAGTGTATCAGCTGCTCATCACCAGTCAATATTAAATCATCAACATAAAGAAAAATGATTAAAAGCTTACCCTTGTAGATCCATCTCAAAACTACCACTGATTTGTCAATCGGTCTTGGGACAATTTCCCATGCACTGTTTTTGACAATGGAGTCATACTCTTGCACCATTGCATCAACCCAAGTGGGATCCCGCACTACTTTCTGAAAGTAAGATGGCTCAGTCACAATACATTTTCTCATGAGATCCATGTATCCAGTAAATCGACCAGGAGACTGTCTCTATCTGCGCTGTGAAGTAGGGGCTCCTATATTCTATGCGACATCTAGTCTCAATCTATTAGCTTTCGTGGTGCGCTTTCTGCCATATCTGATGGATGGCTTTGCATGAGTGGTTTCCTCCACTCCATGAACCTCCTGATGTGGTTGATCCACATTTTGAGACTCATCTTTGGGAACCAATAGTTCCTCCTCCACATGAAAGTCTAGCTCCCTCTCAAGAAACAACCACATGGCTTTCCCCTCATCGAATTCCATATCCCCTCGCATAACAGTCATATTACTATTAGGAAAATACACACGATAATTATGGGGTATTTCTGTGTACCCCACAAATATCCCAACTTCAACAGTTGGTTCCAACTTCTTCCTAGAATCCTTGGTCACATGCACATAAACAGATGAGCCAAAAATCTTAAAATGAGAAACATTAAGTTTCTTACCAGTGAAATATTCTTCAGGTGTACTCATGCCAAGTACTCTATGAGGACAACATTTTTGCACATAAACCACAGTATTGCATGCTTCCTCCCACAAATGCATTAGTAGGCCCTGATCATGCAACATCACTCGTGTTGCACCCACGATTGTTCTTTTCTTCCTCTCCGCTACCCCATTTTGTTTTGGGTTATGAGGCACTATGAGTTCTCTTCAAATTCCTTATTTGTTGCAGAAGTCTTTGAATTTGTTATAGATGTATTATCCACCATTATCGTTCCTCAGAGACTTCACTTGCTTCCCCGATTCTTTCTCCACCAATTATTTAAACTCACAGAACTTTGAGAATGTTTGATCCTTCTTCTACATGAAGAAGATCCATCATTTATGAGAAAATTCATCAACAAAAATAACACAATACTCATGTTTTTCTATTGAAGCAATTGAGAATGGTCCACACACATCTGTGTTAATTCTCTCCAGGATCACCGAAGCACATTCTCCTTTTCATGAAAGGTGGACATTACATACTTCCCCATGGTGCAACCCTTGCACTGATCTAACTGAGAAAGTGTTCCCATTGGAAGTCCAGTAGATATTTGCTACATGATCTTCAAGGCTCCATGATGAAGATGGCCCAATCGCCTGTGCCATAATTTGCCCTCATCCTGACTCACTACTTTTTCTTCCTTGTCCATCATGCCAGCGTAGCCATCTACCTCTAGCATGTAGAGATTCTTAACTTGAATCCCTATCTTATTGACTTGAACCATTGTTTTATGTCACATAAAATATTTTCCATCGCTGAAAACAACGTCATAGCCTCTGTCCTCCAACATTGCGACTGAGACCAGGTTTTTCTTCAGACCTGGAACATGCATAAATTTTTTCAATTGAAATGATTTAACTGACTCCCTCTGAAAGGTAATGGTACCAATGCCAGTCACACTGTATCATCCATCGTCTCCCATCTCTATATGAATTTTGAGATATCTCTCCTCCAAGTCACTGAAAAAATCCTTATCTCCCTTCATGTGGAAGGAAGCACCACTATCCAAATACCACACCGATCCCGATGCACTTGATGCCATGTATGCGATCAAAGAGAAGTCAAGTTCAAATTACGAGGCAAGGGCCTCACTAGTTTCATCTCCAACAACCTTCTTGTTCTTCCTCTTCTACGGACTGTTAGTAGCAAGATGCCCATGTTTGTGATGGTGAAAACACTTCACTTTGGACAAATCCATATTCTTAAGGTTAGACTCAGATTTTGAATGGAATTTCTTCCCCTTCCCTTTCCTTTCCTTGGAAACCAAATCACAATCCTCTTCATCATCATGCTTTGATGAAGAGCCATCTCTGGTGTTCCGCCTGAACTCCTCCTGCACTAGATCCAACCACAGTTGTTCCCAATCTGGCAATTTTTCCCTTCCATTGACAGAGTCTTGATAATTGTGCCAACTCTTGGGAAGTCCTAGGAGAGCCAAGCTCACAAAATCCTCATCAAAGACTAATATTCCCACACTCCCCATCTCATCCCAACATTGGACAAGCTTCATGAGATATTTTGGAATGGAGTCGCCCTTCTCCATCTTGATATTCCTATGTTTATCTTTGAGTGCCAATTTCCTATGGTCGTTGTTGTTTTGGAATAGATCCATCAAAGTCTTCCACATTGCATGTGGTGTGAATTTCCCATGGAGGCTTGAGACAATGTGATCTTGTACTCCCTCCAACAGAAACCTCCTCACCTTTGCCACTTTCTTTTGCCATGCATCAATATTTGCAGCGTCTGCAACATTTGGCTTAGGAAAATCTTTGTCAATGAATTCCTTCAAGCCATTGTCTTTGAGTACTGCCTCCATCCTATCCTTCCAAGCTATGTAGTTTGAGCTTCCCTTGAGTTCATACTCCAACCTCAAGCCATTGAAATCCATTTCGATCTTGAATCAACTGTAGCACCAAGAAAGTCTTTCTGCAAATTCAAATTCTATCCAATCACAAACTCAACTTCTGCAATCTTCTGTGCTCTGATACCATGTAGAAATTTTAATACAAATTATGTATTGCCTGGATTCTCCTGATATAACAATTATATACCACTGTTAAATACATAATCACTTCTACTATAAATCTTGTGGAATTTAAAACACGATCGCCAATTTCAATATCAAGAAGAAAGATCAATCACACATAACACAGATGCTTTACCGGGAAAGCATAAAGATAAAAACCCCACTATCATATATTATGTATATCATGGATCATGAAACAATCTCATACAAAAATCTAATCCAAGAGCTCTCAGTACAATACAATCGTCTCACACTGTCATGCAAAAATCAACAAATACATGTGTCAATTCTCTACCTCTAGACAACCTGCCTCCTCTGTGCAATCCCTGCAATGGAATAACTTGCAAATGAATTTGATTTCCTCTTGCCTAGGATGCACATTGCTCATGGGCACATCCACTATGTGTGTGATTGCATCCGTGCACTTGATGGAAATCACAACTGATAGCCAAACTGTCCCTTTCACATGTTATCTCAACTGGGTCTTCATTGGATCGGACATGCATGTAGTTAACAGTGGTAAATCTTCAATTGCATGTGAGATCACTGATTGTGAATTGATTAATAATTAATTCACTGAACTCTCACTAGTGTAAGTTCAGTTACAACTAGTACAACTGAGCTTAACTCACTTAACTGAGTTAAACTACTTCAAAACTCACATAACTACACTTATAACTTTGTTACAACTTCAAGTCACTCAGTTACAACTAATTCGACTTCAATGTCCCACCAGTCAACCTTTGAACTCAAATTTCCTATAGGTAACTAATTTGCCATTTCAATGAACTATTTTCAAGTAATTATGAGATAATAGATTAATATTTATTGTCCAATTTATTCAAGGGAAAAATAAATTAGACACTCATTTCTTGTTGACTTTTCAACATAAAGGAAGAGTTCAATTTACATAAAAAAATAATATTAAAAATATTATTACTTATAAATTTAAAGAGAAATTGTGGTGAGAAAAATATTAGAGGACAAAAGAAAATTGAAATACTATAAGGAATGATCAACCCTAAACTTGAAAATCAAAAGTATCTCTCCATTTTGACTAGTGTAAAGAAGAAAATAAACATTGATAAAATAAGAACAAATTATCACGAGCTTCATAGTGAAACTGAGTATTGGACAATTCCCAAAACACTTTGGGATCAAAGAATGTGACATCTTTGTGACACTAAGAGGGTTGAATATGAAATATGTTTTCTCTTAGAATGTCCTACGTATACCCAAATTATATATCAATTTCAAAATATACATCACAATACCAACTTTCATAATCTTCTAACTCATCAAAACTATGATGATATTGGAACACTTCTCTCAATGATTTCAAGCATAAAAATAAAATCCTACTAAAATCCAGGTAATCCCTTACCTTTTTTAAGGTCCAATAAAGCAATTTTGGTCTTAGTGGATGTTAAAAATCATCATCGTCATCATAAAAATAGATATAAAAAAATACATAACAAAGTAAATTGAAAAAGAAATTAAAAAATGCAACAATAGGATATTAAAATGTTTAACCTCTAGTGTTAGATCATTATAATACTCTATATTATTAAGAATTAGTTGGGAAAAGGTATTTTATGGTGGAAAGTAGGAGGACATTGCAAAACATGTTTCAAGGATGATGTATTTAAAGAACAAATTACTACAAAAGCACCCATTTACAACACCCTAAATCTACCTTAAAAAGAGTGTTCAAGGAAGTATCCAAATAATTTCTATTCAATAAGCGTCAAATAAGAATATAATAGATTTTGTCTCCAAATACTTTTTATTAAAAGATCATCAAAAAAGAGTTTATTAGATTTTATATTTGTCCGTGGTTTAAAATATATGTATTTGGTTTTGGTGTTTTTTATTAGAAAAATAGAATATTCAGAGCAGAAATAACAGAATATAACAAGATTTAGAGTAGAAATGATAGATTATAATAGTAATAGGAAATTGTAGTAGAAGAAAAATACCACAAATAACAATATATTTATTGATGAAAGAAATGTTTACTTGCCTCTTCGAGAGGGTAACCTCTAAATGAAAAGAACTCCAATTACGATATGCTTCACAAGACATGTCATTACCTTACTTCTATTTCATTATATAGTTTCTATCTAACCGCCTAGGAACTTTCTAGTTGGTGGAACCTTATAGTAGGTGGAACCTTCTTGTAATCCTTCTTACAATTGTTTCTTTCACATTATATCTACTACATGGAACTTATTTAATAGATATGGTTTCAATACATAGAAACCTATCTATCTTCTTAACTTAGGGTTAGGGTAGGACTCTAACATGATCTCCCCCTTATAAAGAAATATCCTCTTCAAGGATAAAGATGATAAAAGTGTTGAAGGATCTATGTTAATTCTCATGTGGAATCCCTGGGTTGTGTATCCTTCCACTATATAAGGAAATACTATATAGTGTGGTAGTGGAGATGCCACCCTCTTTTGTCAAGGATGGCCTTGGGCTACAACCAAATGGAACCTTTGTCTACCAATTTTGGCATGGATTTTTGAATATGCGAATTAGAGCCAACCACTTTCTTTAAGTAGGCTATATGAAACATTGGATGAATTTTAGAGTGGCTATGAAAATCTAATTTGTAAACCACTAGACTAATACATTTGAGGACATTATAGGGGCCGTAAATTTTTGGATCAAGATTTTGGTGGTGGTTTAATTTGAGTGAGGTATTCTTATAAGGCTATACACAGAGGAACTCTTAATCCCCTTCATTAACATGTAATTCAAAATTATGTTAATCATATTGCTACTTCATCCAGTTTTGAGCCATAACTGGATTATCCTTGAGAGTGTAGAGAATGTTGACTTGGGTTATGCGGGTTTTTACTACCTCTTGCACCTTAGAGATTCTTGGTAAGTAGGGAAGCACCGATGGGGGATTTTTTCCATATACAACCATAATGGAATTCATTCTAGTGACACCGTGATAAGTTCTATGATACCACCATTCAGCTAGAGGTGACCACTAGACCCATTGTGACTATCTTTATGCAGTAAAGCACCTCAAATATGTTTCCAAGTATTTGTTTACATATTAAATATGACCATTAGTTTTGGGGTGGTATGTAGTCTTGAGATTCAATTGAGTTCCCTAGATCCAAAACAATTCTCCCCAGAAATTGTTGCTGAAGGTGGGGCCATGATCCATCATAATCAAGTAAACTATACAACGAATTTTAAAGATAGTATTCATTAATATTTTACAAACCATAAAGGTCATGGAAAGTTTTTGAAGAGCACAAAAATGAGCATATTTTAAAAGGAAATCAACCACAACCATGATTACAGATTTATCGCTAGATTTTGGTAACCCCACAATGAAGTCCATATAGTTGGAAGAATGGGTAAAGGATGTTGTTCACCTAGAGGTTTCAATGTATCTTCATTATTTCATCGAGAAATTTCACAATGTCCCACAAATATGTTCATGTCCTTCTTCATGCCTTCCTAGAAAAATGAACGTTTAATCTTTTTATATGTTTTATGAAACCTAAAATGAGTTGTTCTAGGAGAGGGGTGTAGTTTAGATAACACCCATGATTTAAATTATGTCTGCTTGTTCGAATAAAGATACCTTTTATAATGAATCTCTTCATTTTTCCAAGCATATCTTGGATATGCATGGGTTTCCATTTGATTTTTTTGTATCAAACTAATGATCTCTGAATCTATTAACCATTCTTTGCAGATGTCATTCAACTCATCTTCTACTATGAACGAGAGTAAAAAGAGGGACCCTTCCTCTTCATACCTTTGAGAGAGATAGAATATACTACCAGATTCTCCTTTCCCTTCTTATAAATTATCTCATAGTCATATCCCAACATTTTTGTGACCCATTTTTTTTGCTCAAGGGAAGAAATCCTTTTCTCAAGGAAATATTTCAAGTTACAATGATCAATTTTAATATGGAAACATTGCTCAAGTAGGTATGGACACCAAATATTGAAAATATCCAATATATCCATGATCTCCATTTCATAAGTTGATTTTCCCAAGTGTTTCTCATGAACTGTTTTCTAATAAAAGCTAATGGTTGTGCCTCTTACATGAGTGATGCTCCAATACATTTACTTGAGGCATCATATTCCAAGACAAAATTTTTAGTGAAGTCAAGTAGAGTGAGTATTAGGGTTGTATACATATCATTATTCAAGTCCCAAAAGGCCTAGTATACAATGTCATTCCAATTGAAAGCATTCTTTTAGCAAGGATGTGAGGGGAGCTACAATCTTACCATAGTTCCTTATGAAATTTTTGTAATAACCAGTGAGACTAATAAAGGCTCTTAAAATTTTAAGTGTTTTTAGGCAATGCCAATCCTTCATTGCTTCAATTTTCTTTTGATCCACACACATAGTGCACATCATCATGACTAATAATATGGCCCAAAGATTTCACTTTAGAGACATCAAAGGCATATTTGAACTACTTAAGAAAGAGTTTCAGATGATTAACAAGTAGTTGTAAGACTTGATCCACATGGGTGTCATGGGATTTCCAAGTTTTACTATAGATCAAGACGTCATCAAAAAATAAAAGGACATAACGATGCACACAGGGTTAAATATCTACCTCTTTCATGTGAATTTGGTGATAGCTTGAGTGGAGATCAAGTTTGGTGAATAATTGATCATCCTTGATTTCATCCAAAAGGTCATTAATGACTGAATGAGAATTGTATCCCTATTGTTGTGGAAAAATTCATAAACGTGGACATAAACAAATCTCCCTAGTTTAGGAACCCGAAACTAGAAAAAATCAATACAGAACACACTCCTTTCCTTAGATTCAAATGAAATGAAAAAGGATAGAAAACTCATACCTTTTAAACGTACGTTTGTCCTCGTTAGTTGTAGCTCCAAGCTTTCTCCAATGCTTTGTATAAACAAATACTTGTAAAAAACATCAAACTAAACCCTTGAAAGTAACAAACATACATATGTTTCAATGAATCTATGTAAATAGCCAAGGATAAATAAAAATAAAATCCATTAACAATCTTTTTAGGAAAGGAAAATGTATTAATGCATTAATAAATCAAGAAAAATATTACAACCAAGCCTTGGCATTGACAAAATCTTTCCAGCAATTCAATGCTTCAATACCCATGTAGCTTCCATGATTTCCATCGCCGTCTCTTGAGCACTATGGCACCACCAAATCTCTTAGAGCCAAAATGAGACTCACAATCTCTCAATCACAAATATGGATCTATTCTTAATTCACCATAATCATTATTCCTTGATTCTAATTAGACTTTCCCTTTAGAAGATTCCTCCATTTATAGCTTGGAGAGGAAGCCATGAGACGATTAGGATGAGAGGTTAGGATCTCACTAAATCAGGAGAGATGGGTGAGATCCAAACCGATCTAAAAACAACTCATCATTGAATTTTCTCTTCTAGAAGCTTCGATAATTTCTTCATATTTCCCATGTACAAAGGTTGTCGGACCCTTAAAACTAAGAAAAAGGAGACATTGTCACACCTTATAGTGATGCAACATGAGACAAGTTAGGTTGTCACACCTTTCTAGAGAGAAACAAGCGATAATTATGTAATTTAGGGATTTCCTCAAGTTCTGCATCTTCCCAAGAAAGGTTCTTCCAAATTCTTTAGGGATTGTGACAATAATCCTTCAAATGACAAGATATATGCACACATCATAAATGTCATCGACGTGGTGAAAATAATGTGTAACACAATTCCCCCCATACTATGAAGTTAGAAAAGATGATAGCTGAAATACTTTTTGGTATGGGTAGTTGAAATAGAGAACAAACCGGTTGGAGACCTGCCAACAACATAAGGAAAATTGCAGTATGGTATTTTATCATCATTGAGGTAGACATCCCCATACTTAGAATATAAGAGAATCTAAGCATGGTTCTTGACAAATACATTGCAGATCCATGATCGTATTTACTAAATATATGGCCACAAAAAATACAATGTGGATCCATATCACCATGATTTTAATGGATTCATAGCCAGAAGAATATACATTATGGATATATGAATTATAATAGTAACATAACCATATACCAATACAATGTGGATCTATGTGATTTCATTACTCCAGTACTTTCCATCGTAGCTTAGGGAAATAAATATCCAAAGGAAGTTCCCAGGGTATTCATCTTGATCCCAATTTCGAAGTACGATTCTAGCCATGTCAATAGATTTATTGACGTTGAACATGGTAGAAACCACTTGATTATGGGTCATTGATGTATAACGTTAAAAAGTGCGAGGGAAATCACCCTTAATGTCAATGAATCCCAAGGTACTCTTATTACATTTCTCCGAATGTTAATTAATGAGTTGAAGTCAAACATTCAAGAGAATATTTTAATCAGAGGTCAATGATGTAAACTCGTCAAAAGAAAAGATACCTGGCATTGAGGCATGCAGGTTCCAAGGTACGAAAATGTTTCTAAATCATCTTCCTAGATTATGATTTAGTGTCGATAGGAAGTAATTCATCGCAGGAGGGCCTTGATGTATCCCTCATCAACGAAATGAACAAGTACAATATTTGTATTAAAATAACATAGTAATTTCAGGACTGACTCAGGGATGGCCAACGAGATAGGAGGCTTAAAAGATTGCAGAATTTGGCCGACTCAATAGAAGGCTTCTTTGTTGAACTTCTATCGAACATTGACATGAAATAGGTATTAGCATCAATGACTCAAAATAGAATATCATAAGCAAGATCTCTTAAAATGGGAATGATCGATAAGAGACAAGTGGATTTCCCAACTTTGACGCAAAAGGTAAAATATGTCATGTTCGAGAACGACTGTTGCCATTAATATAAATTCATGTACATATTCCCTTCCCAATTCCCCCCCCACCATACTTGGTGACTACCTATTTATTTTTTAATGAGCTTGAGGAGGACAAAAAATGCTCATTTATAAGCTTGTCCTTTGGACAAGTCCGTGGGAGTATTTTTAACGAACCCTAGGAAGGAGTGGTTTTGTCCCATATGGGTCTTCCAATGTAGGTTTTTTGAGTCCAGAGGAAGGAAACTCAATGATTTTTCATATTTAGAGTGTCTGAAAAACACTTAAAGAAAACTCCAAAAAGGTATTTTTTCATAAAATTAGTCTCCCAAGCCCGAAAGAGTATAAAAAAATTCAAGGGAGAACTCTCCTAGCCATAATGGATAGGGTGCTCATTTTTATTAAATAGTTTGATGAGACCAAAAAAGATATAAAATACCACTCAAGAGATGTTCTTTCTAATTCACTTTAACGAGCGTGAAAGACAACAATAACACTTCGTAATCTCTTCATGTTTAGGGAGTCTGAAAAGATATTAAAGGAAACTCCACGGAGTTTCTTTTTCGTATAAACTTTACGAGTCCGAAAAAGTGATAAAAGTATACTCAATCACATTCTCATGTATTTACGAGTAGGATAAAGAACAAAGACTAATCTTAGAATTGGTTTCATTTTTACACAACCTTGAAACAAAATTAAACTATGCTTGTAATTTCCCAACATAAATTCCAAAGGTTTTGAGGGATACCCAACCCATGGGTTGTTGGTACTCTTCCCCCAGCTTGAAAATATAGCGGTTTAACTCCAGAATGATAATCAAAGGTTGGAGACATGCACCCCCAAGATTCATTTCATTTGTCGACGCTTATTTTGTCTGTGATTTCTATACCATAGGGAGGAAAAAAGGTCAACTGGAAAAGGCAGATGAAAGGAAGGTTTAATTACGAGACCTAGTTAAAGACTTGACTCAACAAGAGAGGTGGATATTTCATTTTATAACGAGATTGAAATAGGAAAATAACTATGCTCATAGCTTTAGGTTCAATCCCAATATTTATGTTTCATTTTTTAACGACCTTGCTACTATGCTTGATTCTGGTTTCATTTTTTAACGATCTTGGAAACTATCATAAAACTATGCCCATCTCTAGTTTACTTTTTTAATGATCTTGGAACCTAACATAAAACTATTCCCATCTCTGGTTTCATTTTTAATGAGCTTGGAACCTAACATAAAACTATTCTCATCTATGGTTTCATTTTTTAATGATCTTCGAACCTAACATAAAACTATGCTCATAACCTCTACTTGATCATGGCTTCCAAGAGGACAATGCTCTGGAAGGAATACATTTCAAGGGAAAAACCTTAATCATGGCTTCCAAGAGATCTTCACTAGATGAAAGAACACCACTCTGGAAGGAATACATGTCGAGGGTCTTGATAGGGGTAGGGAGATCAAGATCTAAAATTGTTGTCGAAGATATCACCATGTCAACTATTATATCTAAGTCATGAGAAGTGAGAGATTCCTTTGTTGAATGCATGGGATAGTTGCCACATAATTGACCTGCGACGGGGTGGACGACGTTGTCATATAAATACCATTTAGGGAAGTTGGATGGTTCACCGTCGTATGAGGGAGAATGGATGAAAGATGGTTTATGGTCACTATGTTTCCATTATGGGAGAAACAAATCACTCAAAATACAGTGGACATAAGAGCCTTCATATCATAAACATAGTCTCATCCGAGGAGAAAATTAAAACCTGAGGGGTCATAGACTACCATCACATCAATGAAAATTGTTTTTCCTCTGAAAGTAACAAGAAAATGAGGAATGATCTTTAAAGGTTGACTAGCCCTTCTGTTAAAATCCAATAGATTTGAGTCACTAGTGCAGGCTGAGGTGAACCAAGAGCTTACCAAGCATGAGGATAGGATGCTAACATAAGCTCCCTAATCTATTATAATGTTAGGAATATTCCTACCATAAACCTGAACAACTATTTGGAAAGGCATGTAAGAATGAAGACGAGGTTCTGTTAGAGCATTCCAATCAATGGTAATCACATTGCTTGGAGGGGGTGTCATTAGAATGGGTGGAATTCCCCCTTGTCCAGAAGAATCTACGGTAACAAGAAATACCTAAGAAACATCCTCACTCTTCTAAGAAGGAGTGGGATCGATCGATGATGGGATTATATCGATTACTTGGGTTTCACTCTTCAATGGAAGAGTGGGATCTTCCAATAATGGGATTGGATCGATCACATGGGTTTCACTCTTTAATGGAAGAGCGAGATCAATCGAGGATGGGATTGGATCGATCACTTGATCAACTGGGTCAACTAACGATGAAACTAAATTGACTACTTGATCAACAAGACTAACCAAGAATGGAACCAGATTGACCAATTCATCAACTAAAGGCAGGCTGGGAGAGAGTTTATGATAACCGACTAGAAGTTGTTGTTGTTCAACAATAATCTCTACCAACAATTTCGAGGCTTCATCCATACGAGGGAAAAGGTGATTTTGATGACTCCCTCCGCATAACCTACAAGGAAATTTGACTTGACCTTTCTGTCCAACAGTACTATCACTAGTTGATGGGTTGTCACCAATATGATGTCTAGAGGATGGTGACGCGGGTTCTTGAGAGAACACGTCTAAAACCTTGGATAAACCAAGACAATCCCTAAGAATATGTTCTCCCTTGCAAATTCTACAAGGGTATTTGGGTTTACGAGCTATCTAGGTAGACTTGTGAGAATCATCAACACTCCCAGCCTCATTAACAATAACTAGTTTTTGGTTTCCAACATGCCTTGCAGTGGTTGGAAGCTTGGCCCCTTACTTATTTTTCTTCTTCTTAATCTTCCTTTTCTTCTTCTTCTTATCCACCTGGTTACTGGTTGTATATATTTCACTAGGAGAAGCAGAATAAATCAAAGAAGACTTGATAGGTGAATAAGTCAAGGGGTCAACATGAGGTTGACTTTCTTTAGGTGGTGTTTTTGAACTCGAAGCACCAAGAACATTGGGGATCACTGGATTGGAAAACAACCATACTAGTAACCCAATGGTAAATCCTGGAAGACTCAAAGTAGAGATAAAACAAGGACCAACATTTCCATAACAAGGAAAAGAAAAAAGTTCCCTGGGAAAAAGAGTCCCTTCGTTGGTCATTCCAGTAAATGACACCATAACACAGACTTAACCTAAGGTCAACTAGAAAAAAAAAACAACAAACCTAAAAAGTCTACGAAGAAAGAAAACAACCAAACCTTCTCACAATGAATGCACTAGTTGGTGATGAAATCCAACGTCATGAGATAAATATGAAAAGGGGTTGAGATAGAGTGGGTAGAACAATTACGTTGGCAACCTGCTTAATGAACTTACGCCCTAGTGCAAGGCCCCTTACGATAGAACCATGAGTGACACTCCAAGGAGACCGAGTGAGTTTGACCAACATCTACCCTAGGTACATCAAAGACTTTCCCCTTCATCCTCACCTCATGTATGAGCCTAAAGATAATGGCCACTAAGTTTACCACTTACAACAACAATTCCTGTGGAAATAGTCTGTTATCACCCTATAAGTTATAGGATCAACTGGTGAATGGAATATTATCTATCTCTAGTGTTTTTTGTTGACAAATGGTTTTCCATTCTGGAAATAATTTGAAAAAGAAAAAAGAAAAAGAAAAGAAAAAGAAAAAGAAAAGAGGGCATAAAAGAATTTCAATAAAAGCCCCATGCAATAATAGTAACTTGGTCCATACCTTTCAAGCATGGCCAAGTTCTTTTTAAATTGATGTTGATAGGGTTAGTGAATGAGTTTGGCTAAACAATTTAATCTTAGCCAAAGTGTCTAGGTTAGATTAGTGAATAAATCTGGCCAGACTGTCTAATCTTGGTCAGATAGCCCCAGGGTAGAGTAAATTCTTGACCCAACAGTCTAATATGGGTTATTTGTCATAGGAAGCTAGGTTAGAATATAGGCTAGTTGCTTTATTGCTTTATTTCAATAAAAACTAGCTGGATGTAAATGTTGCACCATGTCTCAGATGTTTAAAAGTGGTGTCGGTCAAGCCCCATGGTGGTGTATACAGGAAAAGATTTGGAAAAACCCGTGAAATGCACTTTTCCTAAGTTTCCTCAGTGCATGTATTTTCCATGCCCTCACTTATGCTTCGTTCATATATCAACGGTCCAAATGTTTGCGCCCAAATCTACGGTGGACAGATCTTTCCGGGACCCCTCGACCATTCTATCTTTAACGGAGGGGGGGGGGGACCGGAATTGCTGATAAGACCCGCGCACATTTGGATGTCTCAGGATCAAGTGCATAGATCTATGATTAGTATTGGATTCCGGACCCCCCTGTCCGTTCTGCCTTTAATGGAGGGGGGGGTCCGGAATGGGTGATAAATGATGCGCATAGATCTGTGGCCAAGGATCAAGCGCGCAGATCAACGGTTCCAATTGTTTTTCGGACCCCCCGACTGATCTGGTTTTAACTGAGGGGGGGGGGTCCGGAATGGGATCTTTTCTCTAACGGGCCCCTGTCTATACGTGGAATCGATCTATTGGTCCCGAGTCCCATCGCCTCCTATGGATTGACACACCTTCATCACCCCATGAGGTCATCATCTAACTTTTCCCGAAATAGTCACGTCCCATAACTGCTGTCAGTCCTTCCCCCCATTCACTTGTGGCAAGTCCCCTCACCATGATCTTTACCCCAATCGGTAGCCTCCATGTCACTCATCCGTAACCCCCAGTCACCGTCACCTTCCATCTCACACTCTAAGTGATCTGTTGGCCATTTATTACTGGATGACCTATCCGTTAACCAACTGACGTGTCTCCCACGCCCAACGGACACCCATTTACCCAAAACTACCCTTTTCCTTCCTACTTTCACCACTTACCCACTCATCACACTAGAGAGATTTACACCGTTTTCTCCTCCGTTATAGTCAGTTTCCCCCACCAGCAGCCACCCCGCTAACGTTGTTTTTTCTTGCAGGTACTGTTGCAGTAATGGCGCCAAAGTCCAAACAAGCAGAAGGAGAGGAGAATCTGTTTCTCCCACCTCCTGTCGACCTTGACAGGATCCCACTGGTCGACAAAGACCACTTAATTGCAGATACAAAGTGCGACTTTGATTTCGCAGACCTTCAGTCGTGGCTCAAGGAAGTCTTCCTGGATCAGAGTGATGAAATCGGACTCTGGGAGTCCAACTTACCCCTTTACCTCTTCCCTCAGATTCACCCTTTTCCAGAGTTCGCCCTCAAGTGCCAAGCCCACTACATTCCCGAGCAAAGAGTTGTTGTCTCCTCGTCCGGAGAGATTATTTTCCTCGTCACGCCTGAATCCATCGACCAAATGATGCAAATCCCTCGAGCCGACTCTGCATCACCCTTCAACCTGGAAATTCTTACAGAATTATACCAGAAAATGACCTTCCCCCAAAGAGCTCAAATATTCAAGATTTTCCTCCCACCGTTTGCTCAATTTCCCTTCACAAATCCTCCTTATCCTTCTTCCATGCTCTCGACTAAAGGAAACCAGATCATCTCATCCCTTTGTGCCTTGTTAGGATACTATTCAGATCAGTGGGTAGATGAACCCATTCTGGGATTTTTATCCATCTTCTCTACCGATGAGAATCCCACCACCCAGTTCGACTTCAGCACATTCCTGGTGAACAATATTCACGAACAGTTCGTGAATTTCTCCATGGAAGGCATGTTCCAATACTCGTCCATACTGGCGTACTTGTTTGTCTTCTTCCAAGAGGACAAATTCGTTTTTTCCATGCAAAAGATGGATGGAGATGGTAGACCCCAGGCAGTGACAACATGGACCTCCTTGCTCAAGCACAACTCCACAGAGTTCAGTTTCAAGGAGTTCATTGATCAATTCTACCACCCAGTGGTAAGTATGCTTAGCGACAGGCCCGAGCCTCGAATAAATGATGAAGTTCAGAGGATCCTGCATCTCTCGGATAACACAAAGACAGGGGATTGGTATTTGTACCAAGATTACACTGAGATCAGAGTATACGGGTGCAAGTTGGCACCATATAAGCTGCCCAAGTACCTGCCAGTCATAATTTTTTCTTTGGAATATATAAGACAGATAATAAATTCCGATGATATCCATTTTGTGTCACTGAAGAAAAAACAACAGCTCAGAATCAAATGGAAGATTGGCTCCTTCATCTGCAACAATCGTGGCACTGGGGAAGAAGAAGACAGGATGCCGAGGGAAATGAAGTTCTCCATGAGTTTCCCATGGCATTACGATCCATGTGGGATCATCTCTGAGATGAGGGTGAAGAACAAGAACATCCCATATGTCCATGAAACTAGTCCTGAAGTTGAGAAATTTGCAAACCAGACGGTATGGGAGCCTAACACATTGGTCAAAGTAGAACAGCAGGATCCCCCGGCCACTATATCACAAACAACGATGCCACAGGTCCCGAAAGAGAAAAGGCCTAGGCAAGATTTATCTCCACCTGTCACTGAGGTATCGTCAGAAGAATTCCAGCTGCATACCAAGAGGCCTAAGACTTTTTCAGTTCCTGGCCCGACCGGGGAAAAAGAAGCCCCATCTACTACAGTGACCAAGGTTGATAGGCCACCCCTCGGTGCAAGCCTTTAGAAGGTCATAACCTCATCATTGCCAAAAAAATCTACATATTCTCCATTGACCACCCAGCCAGGCAAGGTGGGACCGAAGCTGAGTATCTTTGAAAAGTATGAGCTGATCAAGAAAAGGATCCAGACCCTGACCAACAGTACTTGCGCCCAGTTCTGGAAGAAGACGTCGACTGCACAACATAGGATGCTATCGACATTCGACACCGAGAAGGGAAGAATGCATATGGCATTCCTCTAGGCACGGGTACTAGATCCAAAGGTGATCACTGACTACAAAAGGGCCACCTTCGAATTCCAGACGAAGGACGTGCATCCGTCCGATCAGGTGGATCTACACAAGCAGACATGGGAAATGGTTTTCTATACGCTGGCGCATGCTTCCACTACTGCGTCCAAATTGCAGGTGTCCCTGAACAACGTTCAAACACAACTGAAGTTAGAGAAGATATCGTTCTTTGCCAAGGACAATAGGATCAAGAATTTGGAGGAAATGGTCCTCAAGATCGGTTACGATCCTTCGAACGTGAAAGCAGTCGAGGAGATGATTAAGAAGAATAATGCTGACATAGCCTCCTTAAGGAAACAATTGAAGCTCCCGCCCACAGAGGATTCACAGGCGAAGGAAATAGCAGAAAAAGAAGGAGAGAAAGATGAAATGCTCAAGCTACTCATGGAGCAGAATGCATAGCTAAAGGAAATGGAAGCTGAGATGGAGAATCTATTAAAAGAGAAAGAGAAACTAAAGCCAATGGAAGTCATTCCATTGAGTGCTATTCCAATTTCAGGAGTGAGCACAACATCAGTGACAGAAGTCCCATCCGCGACTCCATTGACATCCCTGGAGAAGACAACCGACCTGGCTAAGTCTATGGAAAAGATGAACTTGCAGGAAACAGAGATCAACAGGCTCAAAAAGGAGATTGAGAACCTTCAAGAACCCAAATCTTCCTTTCAGATCAGCCTCTCCAAGGAAAATCAGGTGGCAGATTAGCTCAAACAAGAGTTACAACAGCTTCAGAAGAAAACAGTGGCAGGAAAAACTTTG
Source organism: Picea engelmannii (assembly GCA_009831015.1). Classification (NCBI taxonomy): domain Eukaryota; kingdom Viridiplantae; phylum Streptophyta; class Pinopsida; order Pinales; family Pinaceae; genus Picea; species Picea engelmannii. The sequence goes on along the minus strand of ML782313.1, from coordinate 81,309 downwards.
GCCGAGGTTAAAGAAAGTGTATGGACAGACATCACCAAGTCCATGAACGAGATATGGCCCATGATACAGTTAATGTTTGAGCATAATGAATTGGTGTAGAGAAGCAAACAAGCCATCGAGAAGATCAGATCAGAATTGGGAGAGATGCCAACACAAGCGAACGAGATCATCAAGTTCCTCAATTCTAAGACTAGGGAAGAGCTGGAAAGAGCTGAAAATTGAAGACAGAAAAGAGATCATCCTTGAGGTCAAAAGAGTTTTGACCAAGAGAGGATTAATGCTTCATCTGGAAGAAAAGGTTTAGGCCATGGACCTAGGGGTACAAATATTCTTTAGTAAGATTGAGGCTCTATAGAAGAAAGGTCTTCCTGGTATGAAGGTAATCAATGATAAATTGATGACACTCCCAGAATACAAGAAGAGATTGGCCGATGTGGCTAAGGACAGTTCAAAGTTTGGCAAGAATTCAAGGCAACATCACTGGGAAGGAATTTCTAGATGCACTTCAATGGGACATCAATATTCAACATGTCATTCGATACATCTTCCTCACCAAGCCTACCTTCTCCAACTACACAGAAATGGATGAAGTGTATCGAAGGCTACTCAAAGTCAATGTGTCCAGTCATCTTCGATGGGAGGAACTCTGTGATCTGATCGAGTAGAAGATGAGCTGTCCCAATCCAGTCATTTGTCCAGTCAGATGAGGTCGTGCAGAGGCTTCATCAACGACCCACCCAGAAATCAACATGCAGTTACACCACATCATCAAGCAATTCCTATATTTATTCAATTTGTTAAGTTAGTTAGGCTAAAAATAGATTTAGCACGTCCTGGTGATTAATGACAGGATCGTTTGTAATTTGAGTTATAAATACTTCATCTTTCGAAGTATTGGTGGTTGTTGATCTTCACACCCTGAAGCTATCAGACTGTAATATTTTTGAAGAGATCTTCCATTAATACAAAGAGGCACTTTTACAGGATTCTTGCGTGTATTCACTGGTGATGTTTTTCTCTCTAAGTTGAATGTGACTCTCACTTTGTTATCATACTATTTTCTAATTCTAATCTTTAGAAGTAATGAATGTTGCAGGATTTATCTCGTATATCTTGTTTCTGACTCAAAAGATTTTAGTGTTTTATCTTCTGGTTTTTTCAATAAAGAAATTCTTAACCGCTTCTTTGTTGAAATTATCTTTCTCGTCTTTTCTGCTATTCATCATTTATTCTACTAAAGAATCCAGCGATTATATTATCTCTCCCTGTGAAAGTTTTACTTTGCGTTTCTGGTTTGGATTTCATATTTTATTTAAAACATAGACCCCATAGCCCAATGGATGTGTAGACTATCTCAACCAACTCGACAAAGACTACGATGACAAAAACCGACCTATTTATTTACCTAGCATAATATTTAAAATTTGAAACATAGCTAAATCATATAGAGAGATCCCTCTCTGAAGTTGGAAGGGCTAGATCCCAGCTTCAAAAGCGGTTGGATAAAGTTACCTTAGTAGATTTCTTCTGCTGTCAACCTCTAGGAAATTTACCAAGTGCTAACATAGTCGACAATTGGGTAATACATGTAAGGGCAGGGACGAAACCCTAAATCCCCTTGAGAGGGCCTCAGACCAAGGTATGAACTCCCAAGTGATCCCCAAGTGTCTTTCGACACCATTTGTAATATGTTAAAACCACTCCACCGAAACCAACGAAGCGGGGGTAGTTACTTCGATGATCCCAATGTGACCTTGTGATTGACCATTGTGTGAGAAGGACTTCCTATGACATAGGTGTAGCAAATCCATTTCCTCTCCCTAACTCCATATTCTACATTTTTTTATAGATTTGGAAATTTGACCTCAACACCTATTCCAAATCTCTACAACTAATATAATGTAGGTTTGCTACGAATGTAAAAACAAAATTCTTATAAATTTTATTAGCGTGATTTCTAATGGTTGTTGTTTACACAAAAGGGAAATTTTATTAGCTAGATCATTCAATGAAGAAATATTACTTTGTTACTATAAAAAACCCTCAAGAAGGCAATAAAAAATCTTAAATTAAAAAATACTGAAATATGCAACTGAGAGATTATACCCTTTTCAATTCAAAACAAATAATAAAGACTAATCAAAACTTTCAATGGTGAAAAAGAAACTCTAGATCATAAAGAACATTGAAAATCAATGAATTAACCAGTCAAAAGAACACTCCAAGCATCAGATCTAAGATCTGGAAAAGAAAGAACAATTAACAAAAATATTTTTTCATAGGTTGTCACATGCTGCTTTGACATATAGTGTGACAAATCCAGTTTTCACGAGCCAAAGGAATATCACAATGCGACAATGTTTCTCTATACCTCAAACAAGGATGAAATAATGCTAGTTGTCGCGAGCAAAATAATGCTTTAGTGCGACAATGTCGCTATGTATCTCAAAATAGGACATGACAAGAAACTAAAAATCAGAGAAAATAAAAATTTGCTTAGACTTAGTGGAATTTTAGGTCAAATGATAAAACAAGGCCAAATGATGAATCAAAAAGACTCAAACATGACATAAGAATCTCACTAGGAGAAAAAATCTAAAAGATTGATCCCTAGTATGGTCACCATTTTTATTGTGGATAAATTCGTAAATGCGAACATAAATAAATCTCCCTAGTTCAGGAACTCGAAACTAGACCAAAACAAGACATGACACACTCCTTTCCTTAGGTCCAAATGAAATGTAAAAGGATAGAAACACTTGTACCTTTTAAACTAATGTTTGTCCTCGTTAATTGTAGCTCCAAGATTGATCCAATGCTTTGTAGAAATAGAGAGTTGTAAAAAGGATCAAATATAACCTGTGAAAGTAACAGTGAAAGTAACAAACATACATATGTTTCAAAGAATGTATGTAAATAGCCAAGGATAAATACAAACAAAAACCATTAACAATCTTTATTAGGAAATGAAAATGTATTACTGCATTAATAAATCATGAAAAAAATTACAACAGAGCCTTAGCGTTGACAAACTCTTTCCCGCAATTCAATGCTTCAATACCCATGTAGATTATATGATTGCCATCACCATCTCTTGAGCACTTTGGCACCACTAAATTTCTTAGAGCCAAAATGAGACTCACAATCTCTCAATCACAAATGTGGGTCTATTCTTAATTCACCATAATCATTATTCCTCCATTCTAATTATCCTTTCCCTTTAGAATATGCCTCCATTTATAGATTGGAGAGGAAGCCATGAGGAGATTAGGATGAGAGGTTAAGATCTCACTAAATCAGGAGAGACGGGTGAGATCCAAATTGATCGACAAACAACTTATCATTGAAGTTTCTCTTCTATAAGCTTCGATAATTTCTTCATTTTTACCATGTACAAAGGTTGTCACACCTTATAGTGATGCAACATGCAACAAGTTAGGTTGTCACACCTTGCTGGAGAGAAACAAGCGATAACTCTATAATTTATGTATTTCCTCAAGTTCTGCATCTTCCCAAGAAAGTTTCTTCCAACTTCTTTAGGGATTGTGACAATAATCCTTCAAATGACAATATATAGGCACACATAATCAATGTCATCGATGTGACAAAAATAATGTGTAACACTTGTCTATCAATTTTTCTAGATCTCAGAAATCATGAAACATGTGCCAAGTTAACTTTTTTCTTGAGGACCATGATGACTAGTGATAAATAAGGGTCGGTGTTGGGGTGGATGAAACCAATGAATAGAAATTCCTAACTATAACATACCTAGTAACCTTCGTGTAATATTAAGGTTGTGGGGTACTCAATGAACACACCAAATTCACATTAAGTTTTTCTCTGATATGACTTTGTAATGTACCCAATCATCCAATTAGGATAAAATCAACATTTTTACATATAATTTATGGAAAATAAAACTCAAGAACAAAAATAAATTTCCCATAAACAATTACTCCACAACCCATGAGCGCATCTAGCTAGCTCGACACATAAAACATATTTTTTCTCATAAATTGAATAATAATAGATGTTATGTGTACAATTCCAAAAACATTCATATGCATTTACAATAATATTCATATACAATTCTTTATATACAATTACATTCTCTTCATTTTTATGGCCCTTTTTGACATACTCATAAAAACATTTGCACCAAACTAACATGGTTGGAAATTAATTTACATGACCAAGGTAGAATTATTCCCTCTACAATACAATATATAGATTTAATAGCCTTAAAATATGCATATAAATAATTACCATACATTCTAGAGATGCACTCTTGACCAATGTTAATTTTCATCCTTGAATCTTCACCAAATAAGCACATATTTCTCATTTTCTATTGTGGATAAATTCTATCTATCTTATGGCTAGGGTGGACCATAACAAATCAGGGTTGTATCAAACAATATTGATCCTTCCCTAAAGTAGTTTACAAAAAATGAAACTAACTACCAGTTGGTTAAGGAGAGCACACATGGTTTAATAGATGGTTGGAGGAGAGCTTGGTAGGTTTATTTTACTTCAATCCTCTTTACTCTTTCCCAAATTTGTTGGAATACACACAATATAACCAAGAACATGTTGGAGATATTACACTCACCTAATATATTTTTCCTTATTTTCCTATGTTTATTAGTCATTATTGAGGGTCTTCTATTTTTTAGGAACCTCTCCTACATTCTAGGAAAATATTCTCTTCAATTGACTAACAAAGTGGATTCATTTTGGGTAACTTTGGTTTTATCACCAATTAACCTTGGGATCATCACAAGTAATGAAAAATTACCTTGGGATCATCACCAAAAAGGCACATTCCTTGTGCATGCTTTATCTCCTCCTCATTTCACTCTGGTTTGTCCAGTTAACTGAATACTACATGAATAGTTGACTAGGACTAGGTGGCAGTTAACTCTTGTGACTTCCTGAGGGTGTTTATATCTCTCTAGACCACCACTATGGCGCATTAGTTGAGCTATACAAATTATATCATGTGTATTTTTCCATTCATTCATTTGGTAAGTACAATTCTATTCTTTTCTCTCCAATTTTTCTCTCATTTTCTCACTTTTGCAAGTTGTGTTTGTTCTTCTACTAGCTAGATCTCTTATGCAGGTACTCACAAAATTTTACATGGCATCATAGTCCACATGATTCTAATAAGAATCATTACCAACACTCTTTTGTAGGTACCGAATATGGAACAAAGCAACATAAAATATGGATTCCTCACGAACAATTCTTATTTTGCCTCACATTCTCTCCCAGATCAACGTGCCATAGATCTGTCATCCATATCTCAAAATACATGATATGGGTAAATCATAATTTTGGTATAGATACTTATTGCATAAGGATTCTCACACGCACCAAAAATATCCAATAGCCACATTGTAGTTTAGAAGATAAAGTTGTTTTATCAGATATATAGCTGCCACAGATCTATCAATGATATCTCAAAATACATGATCTGGGTTGATTTGAGTTTTTGTAGAGAGATGCATTGCATATGGATGCTCACACTCACCAAACATCTCCAATACCCACATCACATTTTAGGAGATACAATGGTTTTATTAGATTTAGAGTTGCATGCAACAGATCATCAAAACCTCATATTGCTACTCCAACATGCATATATCATTGATATCACTCATTGGGAGATAATCATTGTAATGGAGTAAAAATATGCACTTATCTTGACCCTTCAGAGTCTGAATCTAAAACTTGTCAAATAATTTAGCAAACTTCAAGGTGAACAAGAGAGATCCAATATTTTTCTTCAAAACATGTGTAGCTATTATTCCACGGGTTCTGAACTCATTTGGAGTCTAGTGGAGGAGCATCAAGCTCAAGTTGATACTTGTACCACCTACATTAACGAGATGGAGGAGAAATTCGCTCTTCTAAATGAGCATTGTTTAGCTGAGTTAAAAGCAAAGGAAGATATTATTGCTTGTTTGTAGAAAGATATGCAAGAGTCTCTTGCTTCTAATTTTTCTTTTGCATTGTTGACCATTATTGATCTTCTTTAACCAAATTTTGAGTTTCACACTCGTGGTTTTGGGTCAAAATTGATGCATTAGATGGGATACACTGGTGGTGGCCTTGGTAAGAATGGATAGGGGATTGTACATCCCATTCAACCTGTGATGAGACCAACAAAATCCAGACTTGATTTTTTTGGGACTTCATTGCGAGTAGAAAGTTATTTCAATTTTTCTACAATTGATCTAGAGTCGGATCCAGGAGCCTGACATGGCTCAAAAAGGCTCAAAAATGAAAGTGCTCATAATTCGGCGAAACCAACTCCATTGCGTCCGACTCGTTCTCCCAATTCTGACCATATATTTACTTTCTCAAACGGACGCTGTATGCGAGAGTTATCGTACTCAGACAGTCTTCCCAAATAGGGAAAAAGTCAATAGGTCCAGTCAAATGATGACATCAGAATGACATCAGTAGTGCTGACATGGCAACGACAAGTGGCATTCTAGCAGAAGGTGACTGGTCAGTGACAAGGATCCATCCAGTAGTTGACAGGTGGCACTTTATTGACAAATTGTTTGATGCCACGTGGCCCAGTCATGGGTTGCCATGTGGCACCATGGGATTGGTCAATGGGTTCATATGGAAAAATGTTATGGAGCTCATGGGATTTAAACCCATGACCTCTTGGTAGGCGCCCAAGACTTGGCCAAAGTCCCTTTTACCAATGGGCCCTTGATGGTGCTTAATAAATATAACCCACTTTAATTTTATTAAAGTGTATTGTAAAGGTGTATGGGCGCACAAGGGGATAAGCCCCAACCCAAGGATCTTGGGGATATCCCATAAAACCAGGGGGGCGCGCATGAGAAGGGACTTAGCCCACTTAAGGCGCCCTATTTTGAGCCCTGATCCCATGCAGAGCGCCATAAGACCAAGGGAGCACACCCAGTTACGGTGATTAGCCCTATATTTACACAAATGTGGGTTTTTCACCATATATTAGTGATTTTTTAATGATTTTTTAAGCAAATTTAATGGATTTTGCCCATTTTTGGGAGATATTGGGCTCTTTTTGAGGCCATATTTTGGGAGGAAGTTGGGGATGGATAACCAACTTTAGATCTATAAAAACCAGGCCTGTTTGAGGCCATGGAGGGAGTCATATCAGAGTTATGCTGAAGAAAAGCCAAGCCAAATCCATTTTTATGCAGGGAAGTTGTTGAGGAGCAGACACTTGCGGACCATTTCTGGGAGATACACTCAGTCTTTTTCAGTGCCGTCAGTTGTGTTGGATTTCTAAGGTCAAGAAGAACATAGTGAGACTAGTATGAGATCCATTTGGTCTACTTTTTCTATACTGTACAAGCATTGAAGAATTAATAAAGAAGCCTCCCCCACTGAGACAAAGGCTCGGAGACGTAGGCAATTTTGTGCCGAACTTCGTTATCACTTCTCTTGTTATGGTTTTCTGTTCTTATTTCTTTAGTTCAAATATGTATACTATTTTATGGTTTCTATGTTTCTTCATTAAATTTATCCTCTTTCCTTCAGCTTCATAAATGGTTAATTAACACATGCAATTAAAAACTCAACCACAGTCATTAAAAGATCTTTGCGGTTCAAGTGGTATCAGAGTTAGTTGACATTTGGATTTGAGTTTTGCATGTTAATCAGGGAAAAGCTACAGCGTGGTGAAGGCGAGCTTGTTGCAAAGAATCCATTGATTGGATTGAGAAAGAGAGCTTCTCACAGTGAGAAGATGGCATCAAAAGAAGGGCTTTCTCAGGATGAGAAAGAGTTCCGGAAAAATTTCCTTGCTATGTCGGAGATGGTGAAAGTTTTGTATGAGGATTACTTGGAACGGAAAAGACCAAATCTGGGTGAATCTTCAAAGCGAAAAAGTGAAGAGGAAGAGGATCCTCCTCAGATTCCTCCTTCACCTCCATCACCACCTCCTTCTTCTCCTTCTTCTTCAAGTTCAAGTTCTAAATCTAATGGAAAGAAACATGTTCATAAACATAATAAGGAAATGCCATTGCTAAAACTTGATGTTAAATTTGAGTTACCCATATATGATGGTGAAGTAAATGTAGAGAAAATTGACAATTGGGTTAGACCGATGGAGGTTTACTGCAGTGTGCAACAAATCAAGGATGAGGCCACACAAATCAAGCTGGCATCTTTGAGACTTGTAGGTACAACTCTCATCTGGTGGCAAAGAAAGTTGTAAAACAGAATGCAACGAGTGGGTAATGTATTTCCATCATGGCAAAGCTTCATTTCTGCACTTAGGAAACAATTTTATCCTTTGGGTTATAAAGAAAAATCAATAATTGAATGGCAATCTTTAAAACTAAGAAAAGGAAAAACAGTGCAAGAGTATACAGATAGCTTTCATAAAATGGCATTGATGTTAGATATTCCTTTACATACACAAGAAACCCTTATGAAGTATATAGGAGGTTTACTTGCACATATTAGAAACACTATATTCATGTTTGGACCCACTAACCTTGATGAGGCTTCTATTCAAGCAACGCATATTGAAGTAGGGAAAGCAGGTGTGTCAGGGGAATCATCGTCTTCAAGGGAAGAGGACAAGAGCAAGTGGACAGGAAAAAAGAAAAATGCAGTAGTGAGAAAGGAAGGGAAGCCCTCTTGCAAGCATTGAAAGAAAGAGGGACATGATGAGGACAGATGTTGGAAGTTTCATCCCGAGAATAGGCCAAAGTGGTTCAAGGAAAAGAAGGGAATGCAAACAGTGGCAGCGACAACAAGACCCACAGACTTGGGATCAGATTCAGGTGATGAATCAAAGATATCATTGGTTGGTATGACAGGTAAAATTGGTGAAGGCATTGATTGTAGAAGTAACTTGTTTCATATAAGGACCATCATGCGACACACTAAGATAGACACATTAATCGACAATGGATCTCAAGCTAATCTAATCTCAGAATAATTGGTTAAGCAATTGGGGTTAAAAACACAAACTCATCATAATCCTTACACACTTAAATGGATAAGAAATCATCATCAAATGCACATAACAAAGCAGTGCACAATTTCATCTAAGTATGTGGATGAAGTAACAGGTGATGTAGTACCGTTAAGTGAATGTGGAATGGTCTTAGGTAGTCCATTCTTATATGATCGTAAGGCAATCTTCTACAACAAAAAAAATCAATATCAATTAACCAAAGTAGGTCAAAATTATGTGGTTCATGCTCATCATGTAAAGGAAAATAAAACACTTCAAACAATGGAACAATTAAAGAAGGAAGTGCAAGCAAACAACAAACCAATAATTGTTTCAAATGAAGTAATCATTCTTAAGAAAGAACAAGAAATGATTGTTGAATGGAAAATCAATCATAAGTTGCTTCAAGATAAGCTCATGTCGTGAAAATATTTCAAGTATATCAGCTCATTTGTAGTCTTCTTTTTTATGCTATCATTAGTAATGTTGTCTACATGGATGATAGTGGCTTCAGTAAGATGTAACAAGGTTCAAATGACTAACAATATGCTGTCAATTGTCATGATTGTGTTACAGTTGATCTTGATGAGGCAGGTGCACAGGACAAAGTTCAGAGACAGAGGACAAGCTAGGTGGCCTATCTCGAGCTTGTTGACTAGTCAATAACCTTTTGGGGACCGAAAGGTCCTTTTAGTGGGGAGGTGTGATCCAGAATCGAATCCAGGAGCCTGACAGGGCTAAAAAAGGATAAAAAATGAAAGTGCTCAGAATTCAATGAAACCAACACCATTGCATCCGGATTGTTCTCCCGATTTCGGCCATATATTTACTTTCTCAAACGGACGTTGTATGCGAGAGTTATCGTACTATGACCGTTTTCCCAAACAGGCAAAAAGTCAATAGTTCTAGTCAAATGAGGACATCAACATGACATCAACAGTGTTGACATGGTAGAGACAAGTGGAAACAAGTGGTAGTCTAGCAGAAGGTGACTAGTCAGTGACAAGGATCCACCCAACAGTTGACAGGTGGCACTTTATAGATAAATTGTTTGATGCCATGTGGCCCAGTCATGGGCTGCCACATGGCACCATGGGATTGGTCAATGGGTTCATATGGCAAAATGTTATGGATTTCATGGGATTTGAACCCATGACCTCTTGGTAGGTGCCCAAGACTCGGCCAAAGTCATTTTTACCAATGGGCCCTTAATGGTGCTTATTAAATATAACCCACTTTAATTTTATTCAAGTGTATTGTAAAGGTGTATGCGCGCACAAGGGGATAAGCCCCAACCCAAGGATCTTGGGGATATCCCATAAAACCAGGGGGGCACGCATGAGAAAGGGCTTAGCCCACTTAAGGCGCCCTATTTTGAGCCCTGATCCCATGCAGAGCGCCATAAGACTAGGGGCGTGCACCCAGTTAGGGGGTTTAGCCCTATATTTTCACAAATGTGGGTTTTTCACCATATATTAGTGATTTAATGATTTTTTAAGCATATTTAATGGATTTTGCCCATTTTTTGGAGATATTAGGCTCTTTTTGAGGCCATATTTTGGGAGGAAGTTGGGGATGGATAACTAACTTCGGATCTATAAAAACTAGGCCTGTTTGAGGCCATGGAGGGATTCATATCAGAGTTATGCTGAAGCAAAGCCAACCAAAGCCATTTTTATGCAGGGAAGCTGTTGAGGAGCAGATGCTTATGGACCATTTCTGGGAGCTGCACTCAGTATTTTTCAGTGCCGTCAGTTGTGTTGGATTTTTTAGGTCAATAAGAACACAGTGAGACCAATATGAGATCCATTTTATGTACTTTTTATATACTGTACAAGCATTGAAGAATTAATAAAGAAGCCTCCCCCATTGAGACAAAGGCCAGGTGACGTAGGCAATTTTGTGCCAAACTCCGTTATCACTTCTCTTGTTATGGTTTGTTGTTCTTATTGCTTTAGTTTAGATCTGTATACTATTTTATGGCTGCTATGTTTCTTCATTAAATTTATCCTTTTTCCTTCAGCTTCATAAATGGTTAATTAACACATGGAATTAAAAACTCAACCACAATCATTAAAATATCTTTGTGGATCAACCATTTAGTCTCAATTTGTTCCAGCACAAGAGTCCATCACACAATATGACTCTTTTACTATTGATTTTCCACAAGGATCACCTACACCTCTTATTGATATAACTTTAGAGATTTCATAGCCAACACCAACTTCAACATTAAATTTTCCAGTATCTAAATCTTCAGCACCAACATTAGAGTTTTTAGCAGCAACAGACTCTTCAACGTCCTCTTCAGGGTCTAAATCCTCCACTTCTCGATATCCTCAACATCATGATCAGAGACAACATTGTATTCTTGTTAGGTATCCACGAACTTTTGTCATTTTCTCTTCTTTCAACTCATTAATGAAGAGGTGTATACGAAAACATCTTGGCAAGGTAGAAACTCTGAGGATTGTTTGTGGTTGGATTGATGATTGGTCATGGAAATGTTTTATCCATTGTTTGAGGACATATTACATATGCATTTCATCCACAATACATGGGAAGCATTCTTATTTCTCTTGAATTGACTGGTTATGATGCCTTTATAGTTCCATTCACCACTATTTTGATGACTTTTATGGTGTTTGCTTCTATATTTTGGAAGCACTCTAACTAGACTAACAATATTGGTGTAGGATAACATATTAATGTTTGGATATATATGATTGTTGTCAACTAGTATCAACTACAACATTTCAGCTTCAACACACTCATTGAAGTGGATTATGATCCTTAATCATCAAATCATGCTTCATTGACTTGTTATATTTTCTTGGTTTTGGAGACTGTCTACCTGCCACATGGTGGATCTCACCTATCTTTCTCTTATTTTAATACATTGTATTTTAGGGGGGGGGGGGGGGGGNGGGGTTCCCTCATTCCTCACTTTATTTCAGTGTTCATTAGTTACATTGTTTTTGGTACCTAACATGACCTTTGTTGTTAGGACCCATTCTTCATTACTCCATAGTAGTGTTCAGGGGGGATGTTGGAGATATTACACACAACTAGGATATTTTTCCTTATTTTCCTATGTTTATTAGTCATTATTGAGGGTATCCTATTTTTTAGGAACCTCTCCTACATTATAGGAGAATATTCTCTTCAGTTTACTAGTGGAGTGGAGTCATTTAGGGTAACTTTCATTTTATCACCAAGTAACCTCGGGACCATCACTGGTAATGCACACTTACCTTGGGATAATCACCAGGAAGTCTCATTCCTTGTGCATGTTTTATCTCCTCCTCATTTCACTCCAATCTATCCAATTAACTAAAGACTGCATGACTAGTTGACTAGGACAAGGTGGCAATTAACTCACACAAATTCTTGAGTGTGTCCATATCTCTCTACACCACCACTATGAACTACAAGGAAAAGACCCTATAGCAGAGGTTTTTGTGGAAGTCCCTATAAAAATATCCCAAAAATACGTTTGTAGTGGAGGTCACTAGCGGAGGTGCGTCGATGGATGTTTTAGAGGAAGTTTTTTTAATAGTGCATTTATAAGTCTATATTATACTGGTGCACCACTAGAAATCAATGCACCGATGCTAATAGACAATGGTGCACCATTGCATAGTTATTTAAAAAAATATAAAACAATGGTGCACATCATATAAAAGAATATCACGAGCATCGATGCACACTAAATGAGTGCACTGGTGTGCAACAAACAGGTGCATCGTCATTGTGTTTTTTCTTTTAAAAATGCATAACGGTGCACCATTGTCCCTTGGGTGCACCGATGCATTCCAAACTGGTGCACCGTCACATGTTTTCGTTTTTTAAATAATGGTGTGTTGTTTACATCGGTGCGCTTAACGAGAGTGCACCATAATAGGGATAAATTAAAAAACAATTAAACGACAGTAAAAAACCATTTTTACTATTTCTAGTGTAGAGAATATCTCAAGCACCGATACCACCTTTTTCCAACTGAAGCACACTTCATTTGGTGCTTCCCTTTCTTTCCTTGTTTTTGTTCGGTGCTCGGTTCATGGGATTCCAATTTTTCCAAACTGTGGGAAAATTTGGTTTTCTTCAGTACATTCCAACCATGCCTCCTCGACGAGAAAATGTCAAGGTAAATTATTTATTTCTTTGTACATTGAATTATTTATTTTCAATTTTGTTTTTTGGCATGGTGTGTTCGAGTCATTCGCCTCACACTATGCACAGTGAAACCTATAAATTTTATAGGGTGCACCAAAAATGTATAGTTCATTTGGTACGTCGTAATACAGAACACACCAGTGCATACTTATAAACGACACACCAGTGCGTTCATAATAAACGACGCATCGTAAAAAATATATAGTTTCCATTAAACGATGCATTATTTATAGTGAACGCACTGGTGAGTTCATAATAATATATGCACCGTTGAAAATAGATAGTTGTTCAATCGATGCATCCTTTATAGTGAATGCACTGGTGCATACAAAATAAACTATGCACCATGGAAATTATTTTGTTATTCAATTAGTGTGTGGATTATACAGAACAGACCGGTGGGAAAACATGGATACGACACACCGTTTAAAATGAGTGTCTATTTTAAGAAATGCCTCATGATGAATGGAACCCACCAAGGATTCGTAGTATCTAGATGCACCTCTTTAAAGAGGCATCATGCTTTCACGTTGTGTTGTATACAATGGGGTGCACCGGTGCATTGATAATTATTATGTACCCCCTAAAATAAATTACATTGAGAATGTAGTGCATAAGATGTGTGTGTGCACTGTGGGCGGTGCTTTATTGTTTTGAAGGCGCAGTGAAGGTTAAATTTTTGTTTTTTTGAAAAAAAATATGTTTTTATGTATGATGCTGATGTAATTTATATGTTAATTATGCAGAGACGCCAACGCATGGAGGAGAAACAACAAATATTTGACCAATACAATATGGTTCGGGAGTGGGAGGCTAGAGAGAGGGAGAGGTATTTGTACTCTCAGCCTATTACTGTAGCTATGTGGCTCCTCTTGAGGAATGAAAGCCTCCTCAAATAATACGAGGAGGATACATCCCTAAAGGGGAATTTCACCTTTGTTGTGTTGTTGATCCATCGATGGGATGCCCATCAAAAAACATTCAAATTTGATCCTCATCAGTGGTACCATCCCACAGAGGAGGATATTTATTTTATCACTGGGATATCTAGGAGAGTGGAGCATTTTCCTCATTTTCCTGATGTCCCAGTAGGTGTTGCAATTGAGAGTCAAATTGCCTACTCTCAGAGGTATATTGTGCATGGTATACCTTCTCCTGGTGATTTTCAGGTGGTTGGTGGATAGTTATGGATCGCCTCATTCGGTGCAGAGGACGTTAGGTGCCTCTCACTGTTATTGTCAACCATTTTACACTTTATTGGTGATGGTCAATGCATTAGTTGTTCTCTTTTATATTATCTTGATTCTTTGATACAGAGGCCATGACTTATTAGGTGTTCTACCATTTTATTGTAGTAGTTTTTTATAGCAATGGATATATGTCATACTATGATAGATGGGATGGAGAACTTCCCATTTTCTTCGAAGTTGTTTTTATTTTTTTATTTTTTGAGAGTTTTCCAAAGATGAGACCTAGTGTTGTCCGTCGGCCTCATATGCTGATGACTGAGGTGTGATGCACATGTGGGGTGAGATGATTCCCAAGAGGGGCATGCCCAATTTTCAAGCTAGGATTTCCAGGGAGGCACTTCAATTATTAGCCAGTGAGGCATATCACGTGTTCATGATGGTGCCATGCCCTTACACGGGGATGGATTGGCGAGGATGTCCCAACATCCTCTTCACACTATATGAGCCACCCAATCATTGAGGTAAGATTTAAATTAATCTTGTACTTTCATTTTATTGTCTTACTTAATTCGAATCAATTTTATTCTAGCATGTTCTTTAACATTTTTTATTAAATTGTTTAATGAAATTGTCGACTAATTATTAATTTGTGTTATATTTTGCATATGTTGGCACATTCGTTGGGGAAAATCCTCCTCCCCCGCCACATGATGCAGATGAGGATATGGATGAGGATGCGGCGAGTCAGGGTCCTCAGCCGCATATACCACCTAGCATGCGACGTAGGCCCGATCTCATATATAGGATAGAGGTGTGTGAAATGTTGACTGCAGTTTTTGTTAGCACATGAGTCCTCCTTGTCTAGATGTGAGACATCATGGATAACCCTGATATCTTACATCTTTGAAGGAACTTTTCATGTGATATGATGTCTCTTATGCATCATATTGTTGGAGCTTTCATGTTACTTGTAGGTATGAGGGATGGTGCATCCTCCAATACTGATTATGATGAGGGTGGTGATGTCACTTCTGCTTCAGTACCTCCTCCTCCTCCTCTGGGTGGTGATGTTGATCAGGGTAGTGATCATGGCGCTTCTTCTTCAGAACCTCCTCCTCCTCCTCCTTCGGTTGGTGACGATGCTTCTTCCTCGGTACCTCTACCTCCCCCTCAAGGTGGTGATGTTGATCAAGGTGGTGATCATGGCACTTCTACTTCAATACCTATGCCTCCTCCTCTGGGTGGTGATGTTGATCAAGGTGGTGATCATGGCGCTTATGCTTCAGTACCTCCTCCTCCTCCTTTGGGTGGTGATGTTGATCATGGTGGTGATGGTGCTTCTTCTTCAGTACCTCCTCCTCCTCCTCCTCCAGGTGGTGATGTTGATCAGGGTGGTGATGGCACTTTTGCTTTAGTACCTCCTCCTCCTTCACCTCGCCCAGATGAGAAGGGCACATCAGCTATTCCTCCACAACATGTTTCTCATCAGATACTATGACTAGACATGTAGTTATAGTAGTTATTTGTGTTGTTGACCATATATGTACATTATAACATTTATATGATTTGTTCATATATATATATATATACTGTTTTTTGTTCATGTTGATATACTTAATTTATATGTTGTTGTACTAGATTAATATGTTTATGTTGATGTTGATGTTAGGTCATGTTATATAATTTTCTCCATAAAGTAAAGTACTCTTACTTAAGTACTTTATTTTTTAATATATCTAAAATAAAGTACTCATGTCTAAAACAAGTGAAATTAGTAGCAAAGTTGCTTATACCTGTATTTTATAAATGTTTTGATGTATTAATTGTATATAGTACAAAGGATAGATTTAAATAGGTTAGATTAAAACAATTATTAAGTTATTATGTTGTCATTTTTATATTTGAACATGATGAAAATGAAAATACCAAGTTTATAATGTTTTTGTAGTTAAGAGGTCTTGAAAAATAAATAAGTTATAAAAATGGGTAAATATATGTCTTATGTTACTAATTAAAGTTTGGGTAAGTTAAAAGTAAATTATATTAATCTTCAAGCTTTGTTTCACAATTTTACAAACTAGTTTACTTGAAAGTACGATGTGAGAATTGATCCTCATTTCGAGAATATTACTTTTGTTCATAAGTTCATAATGAAGAATTAAAAATTGTTATGATAAGCTCAATTAGCATTTATAAAATCTTTGTGATATTTTAACTTCCTGTTAATTGTAATTTGGTCATATTATTTCATATTCCCATAATTAATACAAGTCTCAAAATCTCTAATTCAACCTTTTTTTACTATACTATAAGGATGCATGACTGTCAAACTTAACCAAGAAACGTGTACAAAAACATAAAAATATTTAGAATTTTGAATATTTTAATTTGTATAAATTATTCTCTTTTAATAATTTTCTTAAGTGGGTTAATTATATGTATTCAAGTTTTATGTTATTTTTTGATATCATATGTTACATGTTGCTAATTGTTGTTGTAATCGATATTAAGAATTGAATTATCTATTAGGAGCCACAAAAATTATATCCAATTAGCTATTAGGAGCCCTAATATTTCTTACCCACAAATAAAAAAAGGGGATAAAGATAGGGGATAAGGGATAAAAAACTGTTATGATCTACATGTTTAATTCAATTTTTAATTATATATATTTTATTATTATATATTATATATAATATAAAATTTATATATAACTTAATATATTATATTTTGTTATGTTATAATTAATATACAATATTAATATATTTTGAAAAACGATTTCTCTTAGATTGTCGAGCCTATACCTAGATTACATCTCATTTTCAAAATATTTGTCACACTACCAACCTTCATAACCTCTTAACTCGACAAAACTATGGTGATCTTGGAAATCTTCTCTTAATGTTTTTTGAGCACATAAACAAAATTCTAAAGAATCACAAGTAATCACTTACCCTCTTATGGTCCGATAGACCAATACAGTCTTAGTGGACATTAATCATCATCATCATCATCATCATCATCATCATCATCATCATCATCATCATCATATTTACTATATTATTTATATTATATTTATTATATATTATATTATTATATTTATAATATACAATTAATATATAACATGATATATTATATTTATTATATTATAATTAATACATAACATAATATTTTATATTTATTATATTACATAATATATTATGTATTTTATTTTTATGTAATATCTTAAGTATATATTATTATATGGGTCTAGAGAGGGACACATGCATTAGTTATTTAAGGACAATGATGTTTTTTTGAAAAACTCACTTAGGAAGCTCATTTTAGATTTCAATATCCCCCTAATTAGTATATATGAACTCAAAATTTAAAATAATACAATATAATAAGATATGGTAATGATATGAAATGGTGGGTAACAAAAATACATTTTAAAATTATGATATAAAATATTTGATATTTACAATACAATAATATATTGTTTTTTAAAGTAAAAGTTCAAATATCATCTAGATTTACAATGGAAATTTTTTTATATCATTTACACATAACATATAATTGTATCATCCAATCAAAAAAATAATAATATTTCATATGAAATATTAAATACTAAAAAAATTATAAATTTAATAATCAAATTATTAAACCCACTATAGATTTGAAAACATAAAAGTGAGTAATTAAAAAATAAAACATGTATAATATATCACTCTTCGTTGTCATCGCCCTAGTTATCTTCCTCGCTTGGCATGATAACACTGTTGTTCTCAAAAATATGTTTTGATCTAGGGTCGTGTGTTAATAAAAACAACCAATTCCTATCCAACACATATGGGTAAAAAAACACTTGGTTGTAGTGTTTTGGGAAAACATAAGGCTCCTTAGCTTCATCCCACATCTTTTTAGAGTTGATACATATCATCTCACTATCAAGATCTTCTTTTAAATTATTCCGATTTGGAATGTGTATAACAATGTTGTCTCCATGACAGTCGTATCCCGTAAGTAATCATCCATACCAACCTCTTTTTGATTGTCTCCATTGCTAACTTCTGAAGAACTACTATTGTTGTAGTCATTCCTAATTGGTGAATCTATACATAGTGGGAATTGAATTGGTGGTTGATTCAACCATTCTTGGTACGCTTCCTCTTCGAGTTTTTCTCTCATTGCAACCTTCTCTTGGGTTACATTGTTGTGGGGTGAAACAAAAGATGGTAGGTAGGTTTCTCATCATCAGAATCCTACTTTCAAAAATATTGAACATTAGTACATCAATGATATTAGTAAGCAAAATGAAATAATTTATTTGTTCAAGTTACATTATACCAAACAATTATTACCATCGTCGACCAAGGATTGCGGCTAAAAGATGAAATGTCACAATTAGCAGGGTAAAGAAGCTATCCATTTTCATCTACAAATCGCTTGCAATATGTTTCTCCTGATAAGACCTTCCGACATTTTTGAACCGATATTGACATATTTTTTGCATCTGAACTCAATTCTAAATCAGGATCCTGCAAATTTGGATACATTTTTATTTAGATTGACATGGATAAAAAAAATCAATTAGATAATCGAAACATAAATAAAATAAGTTAAACTTACTCGAGATGAAAGGGGAGAACTTCGCGATGGACTTTGATTAATATGGAATGGGTTGGAATTTGAAGAATTGACCATTTGATCATATTACAAGGTTTTCTCCCTGCATTTCAACAAAATTAGCAATAAATTTTTCTGTACATATCTAAAATAAATTTCGAGGACCATACCGCATTCTAAGTTTGAATATAGTTTTGAAACCATTTTTTAAGAATAAGGCGACATAAAACGTAAAATGTATACTGAAGGATTGTAAGTCATGTGAATTCATCCTAAAATATAATTTGAGATGAATGTACTATTTATATGCAAATAAAAGTTCAAATAACTTTAAAATCATTTCGGTGTGCTTATAAACCACAAATGCAATGGTGCACATATTAATAATAAGTACAGGCACATTGAAAAATTAACCACATCGTGTTTCGAGATTTTGTTAATAAAATCCAATTATATGTTATTGGTGTGTAATATAATATGGATGCACCGATGCGTAATGTGATATGGACACATCGATGCGTCTGACATACATGCACCGTCGTGCCAAAAAAGTTAAGAAAATATTGATTTTTTTTAAACAATTAAAAAAAGAGTTGGAATCAAATTTCATAAAGTCCTTTAAATACTAAAAAGTTATTCACTATTTCATTATTTTGCAAAAAATTGCACGAGTGATACTTACAAGAGAGACATATGGAGGAGAAAAATACTTTGGAACCATAGTATTATTCAAAATACAAGAATTTTAAGGGTATGGTGATTCACTCTAAACCCTTTTGATAAAGTTTTTTAAATATTAAGAAGGTATTCAATATTTTCATTATTTTCCCAAAATTTACAGGAGACATATTTGGAAGAGAGACTTACTGGGGAGCACTCTGGAGTAGAATAATACTTTGGAAAAACAAAAATATTTATAAAATAAGGATTTGAAGGGTATGGTGATTCATTCAAAACCCTACATAGTAAAATTTTTAAATTTTACTATTGATTTTGATAATAATTTTTTTTACAAATTGTATTCCTATTTGGATTTTAGTTAAAATTTACGGAAAAAATAACACTTACCTTAAACCCTTATTTTTTTTTCTTACGTGAATGTAAAATTTCACCCTCGGGTTTAACTCACTCTATCACTTCAGAATTAGGGTTTTTCAGTCTAGGCATTTTAGATCTAATGGATTTGTTTTTCTATATATAAATGTTTGTCATGTGATGCAAATGGACCACTTATTGAATTGGATCCCAATCATAGTCGGCCCTCTCACTTTGTTTTTTAAACGATTTCTGATTTGACATTTTTTTTTAAACGTTTTCCGATTTTCCAGTGCGCTATTTTGACAGAAACACATCAGTGCGTTTATGTCTAAGGAGCACCGATAAAGCCAAGAATTATTATTAGTTTTTTTTTTTTAAATTAAAAAATATGGTTCATAAAAAAATATTGTCGATGTTTTCTCATCTAAACAACACTGAAAATACTGTCACGTACTTTTTTTAATTTTTAAATTTTTTCTTCTCATCGGTGTGTAATTTTTCTATTGCTTTTTTTATGAATGCTTAATGTTTTTGCTATGTTTTTGTTTTCAACTGTAGTCTCTATGATGTCTTCTATATATATCTCACTGATGTAATTCATAATTTAAAAAAAAAAGAATTGAACTCTCCAGTGTGTTTTTTGTATTGAACACACTGATGTGTTTTATGTAATAAACACAGGTTCTTTTTATTTAAAAATCGCACCGGTTACAACGATTGTTTTCACTGAAAATTATGTGATTTATTTATAAAATATATTTAATAATTTATGTATTAAATGGTACAGGTTGTATATTGATAAAAATATGAGTGATAAGGGTTCAAATAAGAAAAGTTCTGATCGACACAATGATGACACATCTAGAAAAACATAAAAGGCAGGTTCTCTGTAAATTCTATACAAAATTAATATGGTTGAACTATATGCAAGTTTAACTAATATGTATTGGTTAGTGTGTGT
Organism: Picea engelmannii; assembly: GCA_009831015.1. NCBI lineage: Eukaryota > Viridiplantae > Streptophyta > Pinopsida > Pinales > Pinaceae > Picea > Picea engelmannii. The sequence continues at coordinate 60,353 of ML782313.1, read as the reverse complement.
CATGCAGGGCCAACACATAATGAAGCTCGATAATATTATTTGTGATCTAAGTGGAGAAGAGCATAAAATCTTGATGGAAAAATTGCAGAGGGATGAATCACGTGAATGAAAAAATACTATTCAATATGTTTTGTTTTTTTTGAATTTTCATTAATAATACACTTAGAATATTACATGACATGTTTCAAACAATCTATTAATTCACATATGTTTAATTTTCAACAAGCACCAACAATGAGGGAACAAAATGTCATCCTAACAAAACAAAATTAATTAATATAGAAGATGTAAATGATGACGAATTGGTCCTTAGCTCATCTAGAGTGGTGCTGAAGATTAATCAAAGGGGTGTTGGCAGCCAAATATTCATGTCGATTTTATCATTGTAAAATATTGTCTTAATGGGATAAAATTTTCTGTAGTTGCCTCCTTTGTTTGCAAATATTTCTATCCTATTTTGTTTTGAAAAGATTCGTTTCATTATATGTGTGTATGAGTTCATTTATTTTAATCTATCGTTTCTCTTGTTCAATTTCATGACTGTAAGCATGAAATTAGAACAAGATCTGGTTTGTGTGCATCATACAGTTTATAGACCTTCCTTTTATAAAATTGAATGATCAACTAAGGGAATCTAATAATTTAAAGAAACTTAAAATCTTGTGAACCTATCATATTATGGGTTACTTCCTTACCATTAGCGCATGAGTTGTCTACCTTGGGGTATTTCCTTAGGAAATTTATTCTTTGGATGTTTTGGTTATCACGTTAACACATTTTCGATTGTGCATCAAACAAAACTTTGGTGTAATTTGAAATATGAATGCTATCCTTTGTAGTCATATCAAAGTCTCATCGTTTTGGTATAGGGCTGACAGTCATGCCCTCAAACAATTACTCCTTTGTCATGCTAGCATAAGCTTGCATTCATTTCCTCAGGTGCTAAGTTTTAATTTTTGGGTTTGGAAGTCATTTGGCAAGGTGCTTTTCATTTTTGCGCGTCCTCTGGTTTAGCATTCACTCAACAGTCCAAGTGGTCGTTATGGTGGCTTTCTCCCGAAGCCTTAGGTATCGATTCTCCTCCAAATATGCAGATCTTACCCTCTATTTCGTGTGGTTTCGAACACCCTCCACACTTCTCTACACTTGCTAGTTTTGTGTGACCAACTCGATGGCGTTTGTGGTGAGGATCGAGTCGAATGGCTCACAGGCTCTCCTCTCACATGACGATGTTGTGGACGATCTTGTGACTTATTGTTGGGACAGGTTCATAAAATGATTCGAGGGTTTCAACCTCAAAGTTGCTCAAGCCTTTGCCCAAACGTTCGACGACACTAAGGCCAAGATAAGAGATTTATAATTGGAAGTGACCGAGGGTTCAATTGCAGAGGCCACTAGATTTCCCCAAGAAGGAGCTCATTAGTTTAAAAGCCTCACTTTCGAAGGCGTCCCTTGGCACCTACTGATGGCTTCCAAGAAATCACGTTACAGTGTAAAAGGTACACCAATTGTTTTATTTAAACCACGATGGCATGGTTTACTATTGATACTTAAACAGTTTGTCAGCCGTGAGGGTAGATACATACTAGTTTTCCTGTATCATGTCCATTTATTGATGGTATTTTTAGGTTTTGGTTTAAATATTCCATTCTACCTACTTAAGAGCCTGCAAAAACTGGCCAAATTTTACCAAAGGAAAAACCTAAATGCACAGTCTAGTTTATTCCATCACATCCTGATTCGAATTCTAGTCATTTCAAAATTGTCTAAAGTTGGGGATAGTTGGCAAGATTTTGTGGATAGAAATGAGTGCTCCCTACCTGAAACTGTGGTAGGCTCGCCTTTGCATTTTAATGAACCCTCCAGTCCTTGTCAATCAAAACCTTCTCTGGAACACCTACATGTCGAATTGTAAGAAATCCCTGTGTCTATAACTAAAACCCCTATTGTTTTCCATAAGTCATCCAAAGGCAAGAAAACAAGACGTGATTTTATTCCCAAGAAATATTTAGAATATGTATTGGATGATATGAAGGATAAGGTCCTCGTTATTCCTAGTCCTAAGCCAGTTATGGTTGATTTAAATGAAGTCAAGATCAAGACACAGGGTAGGAGAAAAACACAGAGAAGTCCAGACATCGATTTTAAAAATAAAAGACCTAGTCGACTCATATCTAGAACGCTAATAAATAGACATCACAATCATGAAAAACCTATCCCTCTTATTGAGGTTGATGACGTGATTTTTGAGGATGATATCAATGCCTCCTTTCTTAAGGAAATAGCAGGATTTTTTAGGCATTCAACATGATCTCAAATGAATCATGGAGCATGATAAATTACCCACTATAGAGTAGAATCAACCTTTTCCAAGCATGAAACCAATGCATTGTGAGAATTTTTTCGACACGATCGAAAGGTATTATCGAAATGTTCCTTACGTACAGGAACAGTTGAACCAAGTGGTCACCTGGAAATCAGTGCTTGAGAGGGATAATGATGAGCTCAGAGCTTGTGTTCGATTGAATGCACATAGAGCCAACAATCATATTAAGCGATCTGGGAATGTGGTTATTAAAAATTCAGCCAATTTCAATACTATTATAAACTCATACCTGTTTGATGCATCTCTTTCGAATTTCTGAATTGTAACATAGTTCGTTTGTATTTCATGATTTGATTCTGTTTGGATAAATAAGTAAATTCGTTTTGATTTTGTTTTTATTTTAGACTAGCTACGGAATCAAAAGATTTTGTAGCTAGTCTTTTTAATTATTTGTTTTAGATCATTGTCTAATTTTGATTTCATTTTCATTGACTCAGGTGAACAACAAATTGATGTGCTATGATGAAGGGAATGAGTCATGGGTTGAACGTTTAGTGGACTAGTAATTTTTGTTTTAAAAAACAATGTTTATTAATGTAAATATTTTTTATTAAAAGACACCAACATAATTATCTTTTTGTTATTTTATTTTAGTAAAAAACGTATTTTAAAAGACCTGCCTCTATCTTGTATGATAGGAGGGAAACAGATCAGGAACTTGTTTAAATAACAATGTTTTATGATTGTTGATATTTCTATGGTGAGGAGTATTTTCAGACGAATTCAGAAGAACCACAGTATTATCAATTGAATGTCGACGTTTTGGATCAATTGAAAATACTGTGTTTTTTCCGAATTAGCCTGAAAGTAATGTTTTTCTAGTGATAGATGGAATTCTTCCTGGACCATATGATGGACATATTTTCTTAAAACTATATGAGAAAGAAGTTTACTCTTTGGCTTCCGTTTTGTGTAGACTGTGCAATGTTTTTCATTGTCTTCTCATGTAATTTCTAGGTGTGAAATGTTATATGTATTGAACTAGCTTTAGTCTGTTCTACATATAATATTTTATATCATTATTTTCTTTATGTTGTTCATTATCTTTTCTTTCATTTTATATATGTGACTGATCATCTATTCAATTATTTTGAGTTTACATATGATGCTAGATAGTTGGTAACACCATTCCCGAGAATTGGAATTTCTTTCATTTTCAGTTATTTGGATATTCTAAAGTCACATGATATATAATCATTTGTCTTTCTGTCATCATAAACCCGTTTTGGAATATAAAAGACTTATGTGATTTTCTTAAAGAAATATTTTGCTTTCCTTTGTCATAGGTTTACACTTTACACGGGTTAAGAAGAGATCATACAAATACAAAGATATGAATTTAGCTTAGTACTGCTGATCAACAAGAGGTTAGTCAATTTTTTATTTATTTAATTTGTTGATTTGTGAATGAATAGTGATTGCATCATTTAAACGTTTATTTTCTTTGTCTATTTTCATTATATCATTTACAATATTGTTCATTCATTGTTTATTATTTTGGTAATTAGAGTACTAGAATAATTTTGTTATTTTTAATCTTGTTTAGACCTATTATATTAAAAAAATTATTTTCACACGGCTTTGCTTAAACCTTGTAAATTGTATATAACCATTGTATATGAATATTGTTAGTTAATCATTTGTAATTAAAGTGTTGATTTTTAGAGTTGTATCATTAAGTTAATCCACATCTTTTAGTTTTTTTAGGATCTGAGTTGGCTAACAGAGCCATAAAACCCGTCAGGGTAGATTATACCAAATGGCTTGGGTTAAGTAGAGAACCCCAAACCGAATCTTCCCTTCGCATTGACGATGTGTCATAAACGCCCGTAAAAAAATGGCACTAGAAGGAGGGCCTGAAAGGCATGAAAGGCTTGAAAGGGCCTGGAATTCATTGATGGCACGTGGAGGTTGTAAGACTCCCCCAAACAATTGTTCTCCTGTCGTGACACGTAGTCTCTCAGACACTAACATTACACTTCATCTAGCTACTACCTCAAACAATACTCCTGATATTCCCATCGAACCAGTGACACCAGTTCCTCAAGGGATTGACATCCAAGAAATTGTTCACTAGTCGATCATAAGAACTCAGAGTGCTTTATCCTAAATCATACAACCTAGTAGACAACATAGTAAACCCATTCATTTCACTAATCTTCAAGAACAACCTCAAGACATTGGTCTGCCTGAAAACCCAATAGGCAGTAATATCACCGATCCTTCTGAAGCACCGATCCTTGGTGCTGGGGGATCTGGTATCCTACCATCCCCACCTATTTCTTCTCCACCCTCTTCAGGAGAGGAATCCTCGGATGAAGGAAACTCTTCATTTGAATAATATTAACGTTCAACTCCACCAAATCCCATGGAAAACCAAAATATTCCTGCCATACCTTGGATCGATCAAGATGTCGTGGAAGTAACTGGACCCCAACACCCGTTGCCTAAACATCCAGAGAATTTGCTACCCAAATTTGATCCAGATTCGAAGCAATCAACTGAGGATCACATCAAGAAATTTATATTATCTATTAGACTCCAGAGTGTTGAGAATGAAGATGTCATGTGCAGGTTATTCCCTTACACTTTTGAGGGGAATGCCTCAACCTCATATTTTGCACAACAACCTCAAACCATCGTCTCTTTGGACAAGTTTGAAACCTGTTTTCTAGAAAAATTCGGAGATGATAAATCTCCAGAAGTCTTGGTAATGGAACTCTCTAGTTTGAAAATGAACCCTAAAGAAAAAGTTAATGACTGAAACCAGAGATTCCTAACGTTAAAAAACAAAATCCCTGGAGATTCGATGCCTGCAGAAAATCTGACGATTGCATACTATACTAAGGCCGTGTATAACAATATAGGCATATGGGTTAAAAGGTCCAAAATGAACACATTGTTAGAAGCCTTTGAGGAGGCAGTCCTTATTGAGAAGGACATTCTGATCTTAAAAGATAGTCTAAATAGTGAGGATGAAACAATTTTATATTCTAAAAAGAAAATAGAAATTCTCACTAGACCTTCTCAAACTAAAAATCAACAAGAGACATTAGACTTGGAAAGTTTACAGAAAGATTTCAAGAAATTATCCAATCAGGTCATAGACTTGAAAAGATTCATTGAGGAGGAATCTACAAGTAAAGGAGGTTTTAGACCACTTTTTAGAAAACCTTTTCCTCCAAACCAACCAAACCTGACTATAGAAGGTCTAAAATTTGAAGGACTACAATATGCTTTGCAAACAATACTGGAAGCACATGATAACTCTGTTACAGGTGAGGAAGAAACACCTGATGAGGAGGACTCATCTCCTCTCATTTTCGGTCATTTGTCGAACAACATCTTTCAAGCAAAATTTGAAACTGTCCATCCTTATAAAACTCGAAGTAAAACACAAAACAAACCTTCACTCGAAACAAGTAGGAATGTGGTTTCAAAACAACCAAAGCAAACTGAAAGTAGACAAAACTTTGTTGTCCCAACTTTAGAATATGATTTGGTTGAAGATCTTAAAAAACTAAGGGAAAATATATTAGTTTTATAATTAATTAAATTTCCTCTTATCCTACAGAAAATGCTCCAAAGTATTGCTGAAAATAACAAAAAGAATGATTCTATTAGCAAAAAATCAACAGAAAGTGACCCAAATAAAACTAAAGATGTCCCTGGTAATTTTTTTTCTGAAAATCAGGATAAAAGGGACATATCAAAGAAAATTGTAAGAAACTTAGATAAAACTATTTCAGGTACAACCATTAAAAATCAACAAAATTTTGCTATCTCTTCACGAAAAAATGTCCCTCCTTTTTTATTAACTTTCAAAATTTTCAATAGAAATGTACATAATTGTATGGTTGATTCTAGCGCCTCGCCAAATGTGATGCCTCTATCTACGTGTCAGAAAATTTACGTTGAAGTAAAAAATTATGATTTAAAGATCATTCATTTAGATCGAACTAATGTCAAAGTCATTGGTGAACTCAAAAATGTGTTGACAAGATTGTCATCCAATCCAAAGCTTCACCAAGTAATTGATATTATTGTTGTTGACATTCCATAAGTGTATGGTTTATTTTTTAGTAGAGATTGGTTAGAGTAGTTACACACCTATTTTTCTATAGACTGGTCTCATCTGTGGCTACCAGAAAATGGAAAGCCTAACAAGATCATAATAAACAAAGAACGTTACCTCAAGTACACTGTGACAGATTTAAACGATCACAATGAGCCTTTTACTACTGCTGTAAATTCGATTGAAACACAGGGAATGAATACATTTTTTGGAAATTTCATGACTGGAATTTTCTCTGTCACCAACCCAGAACAACAATCTGAAATATCAGCCTATACTCATATGGAAACTCTGGCAAGTACACCGAACATTGCTGATGATGAACAAATATGGTCCTTATATTTTGATGAATCTAAATCTTAGGAAGGGGCAGGTGCTGGTTGTGTGCTTATCAATCTCAAAGGTAATAAAAAATTTATTGCATGTTGATTGGAATTTGAATTTACTAACGATATAACAAAATACGAAGAACTTCTGTAGGGACTAAAGAAGGCACTGGATCTGGACATGCAAAAATTGGTAGTATTCGGTGACTCTGAAATTGTAGTCAAGCAGGTAAGAAACACACCACATTGTTTATCACCGCACTTGAAAAACTACCAAACTGAGGCATGGAGTTTAATACACAAATTTATTGCTTTCAATATAAATTCCATTCCTAGGTTGAGTAATTCAGAAGATAATTTATTAGCTAATGTTGCCTCTAAATTGTTGTCTACTGAAGGTATTTCTCCTAATGCATTCTCGGTTGAATTGTTATTTAAGCCATCAATTCCTTACAACATCACAAATTGGGGAGTGTTTGATGACGATCAATAGATCATCAATTTTATGCATATGGAAGACACCTTCCAAGATACAGTAATCAATGAAAGCACCCATAGCGAAAACCTCCGAGATTTCACGATAATATTCGATCCTTGGTCTACAGAATTATCGTCCGAGATGGTAAACTATATCCCCAAATCTGTTATTAGATTAGAAACATTTTATGATCTACATTAAAAATTTAGAGGGGTAGTCAATTGCAAAATGAATAGTTCCTCATTATTGTATGGAACTGTAAATTTAGGAATGCGAGATAATCCTCAAAATATCAATCTCAGAAAAGGGTGCTCTGAACAAGAAAAATATGCATTTATAAAATTGTTCAAAGAATTCAAAGATGTGTTTTCTTGGATGTATGACGATCTAAATTTTTTTGATCCAAACATAATACAACATGTAATTCCCATGAAGCCCCAAACCCAACCTTTTCAACAAAAATTGAAAAAAATGCATCCTAAATTAGAACCCACCATAAAAAAGGAACTAAATAAATTACTCACTGCCAAGATAATTTTTCCAGTCTGACATACTCAATGGGTATCCAACTTAGTCCCAGTAAGAAATAAAAATGGAGAATTTTGACTTTGTGTCGACTTTCATAATTTAAACTGAGCCTCTCATAAAGACAATTACCCCGTTCCTCCAATGGAAAAAATTACAAACAAGTATCTGGTTCTGAAAGACTATCCTTATTATATGGTTTCTCAGGGTATAACTGGGTCCTTATGTCTCCATTAGATCAGCTGAAAACCACTTTTTGTACCCCATGGGCCACCTACGCCTACAGAAAAATTCCTTTCGAATTGATAAATGTCAATGCCACTTTCCAGAGGGCAATGGGAATTTATTTCCATGGATTTATCAATCAGTCAGTTGTGGTCTACCTAGATGATTTCACTATCTTTTCCAAGAACAAGAAAGATCACCTGTCTCATCTTAGGGTTGTGTTAGAATGATGCCAGAAGTTCGGTATTTCACTCAATCCTAAGAAATCAGTCTTTGTGGTATAACAAGGAAAATTGATTGGCTTTATAATCTCTAAATATGGAATGATAATTTATCCCAAAAGAACCCAAGCCATTACCAACCTTCCCCCACCTTCTTCCAAAAAGTCCATGCAATCCTTTTTGGGTAAAATTAATTTTGTCAGACGATTTGTCCAATTTTTTCTGAGATGGTTAGACCTCTACAAAATATGATAAAACAATATGTTTTGTACAAATGGGGATAACAGGATAATATTGCTTTCAATTCCATTAGAAAATATATAATCGAAGCACCGTCCTTGATGAGTCCCAATTTTTCCCAGGATTTCACATTGTATACTTTTGCATCTGACAAATCTTATGCTATTGTGCTCACATAGAAAAATGTTGAAAAACAATGAGATACTTATTTCATTTATGAGCTCTTCCTTCAAAGGAGAATAACTAAATTATCCCATGGTAGATCAACATGCATATGTTATTTTCAAAGTAGTTAAACATTTTAGGTCTTACCTTTTAAAATCCAGGACAAAAATTGTTGTGCCTTACCCTACTGTAAGAAATCTATTAGTGCAGAAAGAACTGGGAGAGAAAAGGGAAAATTGGATGACATCACTTCAGGAGTATGATCTCGAAATAGTACTTGCACAAATTTTTAGAGGTCAAGACCTTTGTAAATTGGTAGCTGATTCAGTTGAAAAATCAGAAAATCAAATAAATATATCAGTTGCAAATCTGCATAACAAAACACAAATATGTTGTACACAAACTATGCCAAATTCATGGTATGATAATATCAGATTTTATTTGCTACACGAAACTTCTCCTCATAACCTTGATTCGAAAAATAGAAGAGCACTAAGACTTAGATCTTCATCTTTCCAATTAATTAATGATATATTATTTTGAAAGAATTTTGACAGTGTTTTTCTGTGTTGCCTAGAAAAAGAGGAATCTGAAAGGGTGTTGGCTGAACTTCATTTTGACGATGTCGGGTGTCATTTTGGTGGAGATATTACTTCCAAAAAAGTACTTAGGGATGGCTACTATTAGCCTACCTTGTTTAAGGATTCTCACACTTTGTCCCACAAATGTATAATCTGTCAAAAGGCTATAGGACGGGTGAAAAAAATTGCTTTTCCTTTGTAGCTTGTCGCAGTAGACACACCTTTTCAACAGTGGGGCCTAGATATTATATGACTGATTAATCCCCCTTCCTCATAGCAACACAAGTACATTCTCACGACAAAAGATTATTTTATGATATGGTCTAAAGCCTTACCATTAAAGGTAGTCAACACAATTCAGGTAGTATCGTTTCTAAACTCTCATATTATCACTCGTTTCGGAATCCCCGAATGTTTGGTGCTCGAAAATGCTTCTTATTTTTCTTCCCTGGATATGAATGTATTTTTTTTAGAAATAGGGATTAAACTAAAATACTCTTCCATCTATTACCCACAAGGAAATGGTTTGGCCTAATCAACGAATAAAAATCTGATCAAGATAATAAAGAGAACAATGTTGAAAAACCACAAAAAATGGAACAATGCGTTGTACAAGGCACTTTGGGCTGATAGAGTCACTCCAAAATATTCCATCGTTAATTATCCTTTCTTCCTCATTTAAGGAAGATAAGCCATCCTTCCTCCACATGCCTTGCTCCCTTCTTTGCAATTATCGTAGAAAGTTCAGGAAGAAGAAAGTCCCCCTTTAGAGAATCAGATAAATGCTTTATTGAAATTGGAAGAAATAAGGACACAAGCAAAACAAAAATTGGATCAACATCAAAAAATTATAAAGAGATGGTTTGATACAAGTTCGTCCTATGAAAGAAATTTTAATGTAGGAGATTTGGTCCTCAAATGGGACAAAGCACATGATAATAAAGGAGAACATACCAAGTTTTGGAACCTGTGGTTGGGGATTTTTGTCATTTCTGAAAAATTGGGTCCTAGTTCTTTTCGTTTTCACAACTTAGAAGGACAACCAGACACTTTTCCAGTGAATGGACAGTCTCTAAAGAAATACTTCACCTGAGAAAATCAGATTTACCCCCTTGTAAATATTTTAGCTTACGTTTTCTTTTGTTTTATTTTTCATTTTTTCATTTTGTTTAGTTTTGTGTTTCCCTAATGATTATTTCTGAATCATCATTCTTTATTGAAGGGAATTGGATTTTTCACTATTAACAGTTGATAATAGTTCAATGCATCTACACATTAAGTTCTAAACTCAGACCAGTCACGGTAAGTCTTTGTCTAGTCATTGTTCCTGGTTTTTGTTGAAGTCTCGGGGAAACATGACTATCTTTAAAACTTATGATGCCATCCCAGTTTTAATGAGATCAACTCATAGAGATTCCCCATTCCTGAGATGATTTCTTGACTGAAATCTAAATGTCCAAATTATGATGAAAGTTATCAGTTCTCAAAGAACGAAAAAATTAATTCTAAAAAGATCGATCCTATCATTGTCTGGCTGTGAAATCTTCAATATCACACCGCTCTCTTGTTATCATGAAGTTTCTAAAAATTTTATAAACAATTTTAGAGAGTTGGAAGGACTGTAATGTGTGGGAATTGTGTGTAAAACCGTTGGGATACTGAATAGGTTTGTTGGAAGCGGGTAAATGCACACATGATACCAAGACAACTTCACCAGGGTACTAAACAGGCCCGCTGGAAACAAAGCAATGTAAGGTTCGAAGATCCTCATGTATGTTTTTAAATTGATCAGATGTCAAGATACTTTTATCATAAATGGAGAGGGTTAAATGACATCCCTGCCGAGGCTATAAACACCTGCTGGCAACAGTGGCCATGTCAAAGGTATTGGAGTTACTTGTATAAATATCCTTACCCCTTTGATCGAAACAAGATGTCGGATTAAAATTTTTGGACAGAACTTTATCCAATAATATGGATGTGTGATTTTTATGAGTTGATGTCAAAATGCTTGATTTGTATTTTAATTGTTTCAAATAACTATCTAAGTTTTTTGTTCCCTGATATAAAGCTCTTATGATACAATGATAACTCCTTCGCCTAGCGTATCGCCATTGTTGGCAGCCAAATATTCATGTCGATTTTATCATTGTAAAATATCGTCTTAATGGGATAAAAAATTTTGTAGCTGCCTCCTTTGTTTGCAAATATTTCTATCATCTTTTGTTTTGAAAAGTTTTGTTTGATTAGTTGTGTGTATGAGTTCATTTATTTTAATCTATCGTTTCTCTTGTTCAATTTCATGACTGTAAGCATGAAATTAGAACAAGCTCTAGTTTGGGCGCATCATACAATTTATAGACTTTCCTTTTGTAAATTGAATGATCACCTAAGAGCATCTAATAATTTCAAGAACCTAGAAATCTTGTGAGCCTATCATATTATGGGTTACTTCCTTACCATTATCACATGAGTTGTCCACCTTGGGGTATTGCCTTAGGCATTTTATTCTTTGGATCTTTTGGTTATCACGTTAACACATTTTTTATCACACATCAAACAAAACTTTGGTGTAATTTGAAATATAAATGCTATACTTTGTAGTCATATCACAGTCTCATCGTTCTGGTACATGACTAATAGTCATGCCTTCAAAAACTTACTCCTTCATCCTGCTAGCACAAGCTTGCATTCATTTCCTCAGGTGGTAAGTTTTCATTTTTGGGTTTGGCATTCATTTGACAAGGTGGTTTTCATTTTTGCGCATTCTTTGGTTTAACATCCACTCAATAGTCCAATTGGTTGCTATGGTATCTTTCTCTCAAAGCCTTAGGTATCAGGTCTCCTCCGAATATGCAGAGATTACCCTCTATTTCATGTGTTTTCTATCAAGCTCCACCCTTTGCTACTCCTATTGGTTTTGTGTCACAAAATCGATGGTGCCTGTGGTGAGGATCGAGCTGAATGGCTCACAAGATCTCCTCTCACATGACGATGTTTTGGAATATCTCATGGCTTATGGTTGGGATAGGTTCATAAAACGATTCGAAAGTTTCAACCTCAAAGTCGCTCAAGAATTTTCCCAAACATTCGATGGCGCTAAGGCCAAGATAAGAGATTTACAGTTGGAAGTGACCGAGCGTTCAATTGTAGAGGCCACTATATTGCCCCAAGAAGGAGATCACTGGTTTAAAAACCTCACTTTCGAAGGTGTCCCTTGGCACCTACTGATGGCTTCCAAGAAATCGCATTACAGTGTAAAAGGTACACCAATTTTTTTATTTAAACCATGATGGCATGGTTTACTGTTGATACTTAAGCAGTTTGTCACCTGTTAAGGTAGATACAAAATATGTTTCCAGTATCATGTCTGTTTATTGATGGTATTTTTAGGTATTGGTTTAAATATGCCATTCTACCTACTTAAGAGCCTGCAAAAAATGGCCAAATTTTACCAAAGGCAAAACCTAAATGGATAGTCTAGTTTATTCCATCATGGCCTGATTTGAATTCTGGTCATTTCATAATTTTCTAAAGCTGGGGATAGTTGGCAAGATTTCGTGGATAGAAATGGGTTCTCCCTACTTGAAACTGTGACAGTATCGCCTCTTCATTTTAATGAACCCTCCAGTCCTTGTCAATCAAACCCCTCTCTGGAAAAAGTACATGTCGAATTGCGAGAAATCCCTGTGTCTATAACTAAAACCCTTGTTGTTTTCCATAAGTCATCCAAAGGAAAGAAACCAAGACGCGATTTTATTCCCAAGAAATCTTTAGAAGATTTATTGGATGATTTGAAGGATGAGGTCCTCGTTGTTCCTAGTCCTGAGTCAGTTGTGGTTGATATAAATTAAGTCAAGATCAAGACACAGGGTAGGTGAAAAAAACAGAGAAGTCCAGACATCGATTTTAAAAATAAAACAACTAGTCGACTCATATCCAGAATGCTAAGAAATAGACATCGTGATCATGAAAAACCTATCCCTGTTATTGAGGTTGATGACCAAATTTATGAGGATGATACCGATGTTGATACACCACAGTTTGATTTCTTATCGAATATTCCTCCTCTCTTAAAGAAACAACAAGGTTTTCCAGGCATTCAACATGATCTCAAACGAATCATGGAACAAGATAAATTACCCACTACAGAGCAGACTCTACCTTTTCAAAGCATGGAACCGGTGCATTGCAAGAATTGTTTCGACTGGATCGAAAGGTATTATTGGGATGTTCCTTGCCTACATGCACAGTTGAACCAAGTGGTCACTCAGAACTCAGTTCTTGAGAGGGAGAACGATGAGATCAGAGCTTGCGAACGATTGAATGCACATCGATCCAACAAGCGTATTAAGAAATATGAGAATGTGGTTATTAAAAATTCAACCAATTTCAATACTATTATAAAATGATACATGTCTGATGCACTCTTTCGAATTTCTGAATTGGTAAATAGTTCGTTTGTATTTCACAATTTGATTCTGTTTGGATAAATAAGTAAATTCGTTTTGGTTTTGTTTTTATTTTAGACTAGCTACAAAATCAAAAGATTTTGTAGCCAGTCTTTTGAATTATTATTTTTGGATCATTGTCTAATTTTCATTTCGTTTTCATTGACTCAGGTGAACAACATATTGATGTTCTATGATTAAGGGAAGGATTCACAGGTCAAACATTTAGTGGACTAGTAATTTTCTATTTTGAAAAGCAATGTTTATTAATGTAAATATTTTTGATTAAAAGACTCCAACAAAATTATGTTTTTGTTATTTTATTTTAGTAAAATACTTATTTTAAAAGATCTATCTCTATCTTGTATGATAGAAGGGAAACATATCAGAAACTTGTTTAAATATCAATGTTTGCCTAGTGATAGATGGAATTCTTTCTGGACCATATGATGGACATATTTTTTTGAAACTATATGGGAAATCAATTTACTCTTTGGCTTTCATCTTGTGTAGATAGTGCAGTGTTTTTCATTGTCTTCTCATGTAATTTCTAGGTGTGAAATATTATATGTATCGAACCATCTTTAGTCTGTTCTGCACATAATATTTTATATCATGCTTTTCTTTATGTTGTTCATTATCTTTTGGTTTAGTTTATATCTATGACTGATCATCTATTCAAGTATTTTGAGTTTACATTTGATGCTAGATAGTTGGTAACATCATTCCTGAGAATTGGAATTTCTTTCATTTTCAGTTACTTGGATATTCTCAAGTCACATGATATATAATCATTTGTCTTTCTGTCATCATAAACTCATTCTGGAATATAAAAGACTTCTGTGAGTTTCTTTAGGAAATATTTTGCTTGCCTTTGTCATAGGTTTACACTTGACATGGGTTAAGAAGAGATCATACAAATACAGAGAGATGAATTTAGCTTAGTACTGTTGATCAACAAGAGGTTAGTCAATTTATTATTTATTTAATTTGTTGATATGTGAATGAATAGTGATTGCATCATTTAAACGTTAATTTTCTTTGTCTATTTTCATTATATCATTTACAATATTGTTCATTCATTGTTTATTAGTTTGGTAATTATAGTACTAGAATAATTTTGTTATTTTTAATCTTGTTTAGACCTATTATCTTAAAACAATTATTTTCACAAGGCTTTGCTTAAACCTTGTAAATTGTATATAACCATTGTATATGAATATTGTTAGTTAAGCATTTGTAATTAAAGTGTTGATTGTTAGAGTTGTATCATTAAGTTAATCCACATCTTTTAGTTGTTTTAGGATCTTAGTTGGATAACGGAGCCATAAAACCCATCAGGGTAGATTATACCAAACGACTTGGGTTAAGTAGACAACCTTGGACTGGATCTTCCCTTCCCATTGATGGTGTTTCATAAACGTTCGTCAATAAGGGGGATTTGTTTTTACAGAACTATGAGGGATATAGTGGAACGAACGTATAGACGTTCTTTCCTCTTACAATATAGAAATACATCCAATGATTCCAAGAACCAGGTTATATCTAAACTACATGAAGAATTTCCATAGAAATGGTCAATGAGACATGTCAGACTTGAATTAGCAAAAACATACAACAACAAAAAAGAATCATTCAAAAAGTAATATTCCTAAAAACACTTTTTTAGAATATATATATATATATATATATATATATATATATATATATATATATATATATGTGTGTGTATATATATGTATGTATGTATGTATGTATGTATGTATGTATGTATGTATGTATTCTCGATTACTCACAAAATTTTCTATCAACCCTTTTCTTCCTTAGCGTCTAGTTTTATGTGCATAACGAGCTCCTTTTTCTTTTCTTTTCTATAAGAGAATATTTTAAAATTAATATTTAATGCTAAATTAATTATTTGTACCTAATAGAAAATTCAACGATTGCATACATTTGAAGCACATTGTTGTTGCGATGGATCCTCCTGCGATGCAATTATGTACATTTCTTTGACCATCCCCTTGTACACGTTTTTTGGACATTGCTACTAGCATATATGAGATATCAACTCGTTGGTCCTCTGGGATTTTCATAATTTTCCTGAAAATATAACATGGCAATTTAAAGTATTTTTATATTGATATATGAAAACCAAATATGACAAAATTGATATATTGATAAATGAGTACTTTGTAATCGTATGACAAAATTTATATATTAATAAATGAGTACTTTGATAATTCAAAGTACTCATTTATTAATATATAAATTTTGTCATACGATTACAAAGTACTCATTTATCAATATATCAATTTTGTCGTATTTGGTTTTCATATATCAATATAAAAATACTTTAAATTGTCATGTTATATTTTCAGGAAAATTATGAAAATCCCAGAGGACCAATGAGATGATATCTCAAATATGCTAGTAGCAATGTCCAAAAAAAGTGTACAAGGGGATGGTCAAAGAAATGTACATAATTGCATCGCAGGAGGATCCATGTCAACAACAATGTGCTTCAAATGTATGTAATCGTGAATTTTTCTATTAGGTAAGTAAATAATTAATTTAGCATTAAATATTGATTTCAAATATTATCTTATAGAAAAGAAAAGAAAATGGAACTCGTTATGCACATAAAAATGGAGGACAAGTAAGAAAATGGTTGATAGAATTTTTTGTGAGTAATTGTTATTTCCTTATAACAACTTAAGTTTTTTTTTTGTATATTTGAAGTTATTTTACAACAACCATCCTTGAATGTCTTCAAACAAGTGCTAACATACAGAGAAGAGCCATCAGAAAAATTGATTAGCATTGGGTTAAGTAAGGGTTGTGAGTATATGTTGGCATATCAAAAATTAATTTTGGAATTTGTAGGTATAATCTATGTTGTTTTACATCTATCATTTTATAATTAATGAAACAAAAATTATACTTTATATTAAATCTATGATTTATTATGGGGTATAAAACTTGCAGGAAACAAAGTATGAAACTGAGCCATTATAAGAATTATTGAAACAAAGCATGAGATTTGATTTTGAACATGTGTATTATTCATGAGTCAATTCTTGCTTTCTTTTCAATTTACATTCATGTATATTATTTATTTCAACTTTTATTATTCTCACCAATGTAGATAGACTCATTACAATTTATTTTTATATTTGTAGATGGAACTTGAAGAAGATGAAAACAATTGAGGTAATAAACCAAACATTCAACAAAATAACCCAGGGCATGGAAGCAGCTTGAGCACTAACAAAAGTTCCAGTGAAGAATGATGACCAATATATATGGATATCAATGCAAGCTGCAATTGTATTTTTTTGAAATAATTGTTTGTGAAAATCAAACATTTTTGTTTAATGTAATGGACATAGTGTCCCAATTGAAAGACAAGATATTACCGATAAGTGTCCCATTTTGTATGATAAAGGGCCTCTTATTCATATAATAAAATATGTTTTAATTAATATTCTATTGTGTTGTCCAATGTCATTGTGAAATGTTACATCGTTGATTAAATATATGGATGACTAAATATTATAATGAAGAGATAAAAAATCTGATGATATAACAAATTAATCCAAACATCATATCCAAATTCACTAATCAAAATATAAGACATATGTAATTTTTTTGATAAATAATGGAATTAAAAAATAACAATAATTGCACTATCACAGGTCAATATTTCTTGGTGTATTTTAATTATTAATCTCATTGGTGTGTTTAATATTACAATGCACCGGTGTGTTTCATAAGAAATGTGCACCGATGCTTTTATGTAATCAATTAGCACTAGTTTCAATATTTGTTTAATACCACCGAATTACATTAAAAAATTGCCCTTCGGTGCGTTTAGCGTATACGAAGCATCGATGCTTTTGTGTTATTAATAAGCACTGGTTCTTTAGGATTATTAATAAGGATTGATGTGTTTGTGTTATTAATAAACACCAGTTCTTTTGTTTTATTGATAAGCACCAACCCTTGTTTGTTACTAAAAAGCACCGGTGCTTTCTATTTTTAATGCATCGTGGGTATTTTTCCAAGTAACGCACCGATGCATATTATTTTATACAACATCAGTGCCTTCTTATTAATAATGCATTGGTGTGTTCTAAGAACAATCCAAAATGCTTAATTTTTTTTAACTCTCCCAATGTGTTTTACTATTAAATCCCCGATGCTTATAAGACAAACACCCCGATGCTTAAATATTTTACTACCTCGGTGCTTGACATTAAGTGTACAACAACGGTGTGGTACATGTATGCACACACCGATGCTTGTACCTCATAAAAACACACAGATTTTTAAACATATTCTAACACCCTCGGTGTTCGCGTTCAAATGGTCACCAGGTGAGCAAATAGAGAGCGCTTGCATACCATGTTGGCTCTGGCAGGGCAGAACAACTGTTGAGCAAAGGGGTTAAAGAAAACAACACTAACTACAATCTAACTATCAACTGAAAACAAATAACACTGCGAAAATAAACAAAGAACATCAAACACAAGACACAGGGGTCACCAATGGTTTCAGGCTGGTGTATTAATGAAACCAGAGCACACGCTGAAGGAAGAGACTAGAGGTTCCTTCTCCCCCCAACGGAAGGCTCTTTGGGGCCCTCACACAATTTTCTTTCCTTACAAATGAGATGAACTGCACATAGCAGTGAAAGAACTCTCGGTGATGCAGCTGATGGGTTGTTGTTAAAGGATGAGACCTTAACCATATGAACAACATAACAATGCTTAGAATTCCTTGCCAAAACAGTGAATCCTCACGACTTTTTATAGCAGCTCCCGGGCGGTCACGTAACCTTCTCAAAGTGTGAACAGGGACTCGTTTAGGGTTTATTTAGGTCATTAACTCACCGATTTTGTAGATCCGGATCTGATTTGAGGGTCAAATCAAATTGGGAGCTGGTTCGTAGGCGGTTAGGAAGCCGACCTATTCAATTAATGCACCATATTAGCAGATGCGCGTTTTCCTGTGTTGACAGACGCGCGTCGAGCGCGCATGCACGCATAACACGTTTTTGTCTCGCGCATGCACGCGCGCACCAAACTGTTGTAAAGCGCCCTTCAATTTTTGGTTACTTTGTATAGTTTTTGGCCCTTCTGGAGTGCTGTGAACTTAATTCAGTGCCATAAATGACTTCATCACTGTTTTGATGATGCGGATTTCTTGTCGCCATGTGCAGACGAAATTCCAGTGATAACAGATGCCCCCTGATGGATGAGGTTAGGAGCATACGTATAGCCGAAATCCATCAATGTTTCTTTTACTGAGAATGTTGTTGTAAGGGAAAGCAAGAGTGGGACCGTTCGAAGCGATCCATTGGAGAAAGAAGGAACCGGTATCTCGACCTTCTGAGAGACGTGCGGAGAAAAAATATACAACTGTGTACAAACGAGGTAGGCATGCCCCATGCTCGTATGATGTAACTCTGAAAAAAGATGACGGAAGTGTTGGTGTAGACAACTGCAGCGCCCTCGGGGGCGGTATTGATAAAGGAAGAAGACAATTCTGCAAAGGAACATACTCTGAATAACAGGCAATGATCGCTGTAATAAGCAGCGATGATGATGTGGGCATTGGTGGCCCTACCACGTTCAGAGGTCTTCGGCAAATGACAAAAATAACTGCAATAGTCGCAAAGTAAGACCCACCATAACATGAGAGAGTGTTGGCGTCGAATGTTATGGGGGCCAACGACAGCAGGGAGCAATGGTGTTTCCCCCTATGCCGTCCGAGATCTCTCATTAAAATAGAGAATGAGAATCAAGATAATGTCGCCCTTTTGGAAAAGTGTGCTGATGTTGACAAAAGGGGGACGCGACTTCCAGAAGCAAAAAGGTGCTCTGTGGAATCTACTGAGGCGAGGAAGTGGCAGAGGTACATGGATGACGTCAAGAAGTGGGATGACTAAAGACTGCCCTTGGTTGGAGATATATAAGAGAAACAGTGGCCGCAACCGTGTAACAAGGTCAAGTGTCAGGGGGATGACCAGACGGGTGTTGAGTTGTGCCAGAGGCGGGACAAGGTGAACAAATTCAGAGGGTAGAGGTAACTGACCTGTGGGGGACTCTGAAGATATGGACGATGTCATCAAGGGTAAATGATAAGTACTGCTCCAATCCAAGGGTGACATGGGTTGCGTGTGGCCAAAAGAAAGCAAGTCGCCAA
>ML782312.1:685201-695467 GCA_009831015.1 Picea engelmannii | reverse complement strand
TGAGAACATGCCACGACAGTGGGGGGCCCGTACGGGAAAACAACTTATTGAACCCCCCCCCTACTAAAGGTAGAACGTCAGGGGGGGGGGAGGGGTCCAGTATGGAGCCTGTATCGTATATATGAGCACGCAAATCTCAGCCACTCATACCTACACACATCTTAAAATAATGCACCCGGTCACAAAAACTTAGGATAAGTGGGTTTTTAGCCCGCTTCTTGTCATTCTTTGTCGTGGTGCCCATTCTGAAGGGAAAAACACCCCCTTACCAACATATGTGATAACATGAAGCATATTCCTACTACTAACAAAGCTACATTGCAATTGATGAGCTTCAACTGACTATGGAGGAGGTATTTTCATTGGTATTTTGTTGTACTTTTGTTTTAAGTTTTAAATCTTAGAGTTAACAGATTACTTAATTCATCATGTTATTTATAGTTATCATTGAGAAAATGTAAAAGATTTGTAGAAATGAAAATCAATGAAATTATGTTAAATCAAAGTTGTTAATGCATATGTATTTAATGAGTGATTAATTGCTTAACATCCTAGATGGGTGTTACATTTGGTATTAGAGCGAGTTTACAAAACTTAGACCTAGGGCCTCCCACCCACTTATTTGAAAAATTTACATAAATTGTTCATCCTAAATAAGTAGCAAAAAAAGTAAATCCTACACATTGTCCAACCTCATTCAATTTACTCCAGCCGCTAGTTTCTCTGTAAGAGACAGAAACAAAATAAAAACATTCAATTGAAAGTTAGATTCAAACATACCAAAATTTAGACTAGGTATTATATATACGTGTGAATTGGTGGGAACAATTGGCCAAAGTAATATATATGGGAACTTATATATATTCATTCTACAATTTATGTATAGATTTAGTATTGTATAGAGCTATTTATAAATATATATTAAATAAATCCTATCAAAACAAAACTATATATACATGTTGATAAACCTTAAATTATATATATATGAAATTTTTTTTTTTTATGTAATATATATATATATATATATATATATATATAACTAGACCTAGATATACTTCATGTGTAATTATATATGGATATATATCTATTTATTATAATTTAGAAGCCATACATTATGGCAGGTTTCTCATATTGATAAATAAAGATTATGGCAGGTTTCTCATAATGATAAATAAGAGAGGTTGGAAGGAAATAATCAAGAAGCTTAGCCTAAAGGGTTCCTGTAGATTATGGTAGTGGAAAACTGGCATCCCTCAAAGAAGTAAAAGCATATATTATCAAGGTAACTAAAAGAGAAAGATAGAATCCCTAACTACCCATAAGTTGTTGGGGATTCACATTGTGAGCAGGAACACAAAACTTTTCCAAACTATATTTCTTGATATTAGTCATAAGTAGTCTGATGTTTGTCCAAAATTCAAATCTAACAGATGTCCCAAAAGTAACTCATATCATGTTGTCTCTAAATCAGAAAATTGAAAACACCCACAAGGCATTGGTTCATTTGTAAGGTTGACAAAAAAATAAGCCTCCCATCAAGGCTCTATTATCCTTGTAGTATGACCTACCCAAATGGCATGTGTTTCAAAGGGATGATGCTTGGTGTAAGCCCTAGAAACCTGACACCTAAAACAGAGGAAGTCTGCTCTATGCACCCTCGTGGTAAGTTTCTTTAAGCACTTTCAATCCATAAAACATCAGAAAATGGAACAGAACCAAATCAAGTTTTCCATTTTTTCCTTGAAAAAACAATGTGTAAACCATGCCAAGAAAAAACCCTCAGACCATGCACTAATTCTTCTATAAATCCAGTTTGACATAATTAGAAGAAAATCATATTTGTGAAGCATAAGTAGACATTGGGGATATAACTCATTAACATTTTTGGTAGAATCCAAACTAAATAAAGAGAAAAAGTGTACTAAAAAAAATGGGGTTAAAAGAAACTTACATTGAAAGTTGTTCATTGAAAACTGAATTAGATGCCTTGATGCTTCTGAAAACTGTGTCTCCTATTCTAAATGTGCATAAAAGTGAAGATCGTCATAGGAAATATGAGCGCTTGCGTAGGGAAAATAATTGGGAAAGTTATAAAAGAGTTATGCCTTATATTAAGTGAGTATCTAGTGGTTTGTAGAGGAGGGTATTCAAGAAATCCAAGGCCTATAAAACCACAATATTATGCCAACAATCTTCCTCTCTCTATGCATGGAGTCCATAGCTACGAAGAGATTTCTCTACCAAGCTTGGTAGCAGCTTAAGGGATACCCCACAAAGTGAAAAACATCTAATATCTAAATCAATTATTCATTTTTGTGAAACAACCTTCTTTAGTACAACTAATATTTCATCATCGTAATCAAACCTTGAAGAGAGGCACAGGTCCTTGGCAGCCTTTTCCCAGTGAAAAAGCATAACTCTTGCTATTCCTTATCATTTGTAACATTTTGCAGAGTTTGGGTTATCTTGATAGAAGCATTAGCTTCTCGAATGGAAACATTAGGTTCCTTCATATTCACAAACACACTAGCTCTAATAGCATATATCATTGATGACATGGGATTGCATTCAATAGCCTTTGTGAGATGATTTATAGCCTCATTAAACCACCAATATTCATGCATTGATAAGGGTATGTTAAATTCAATATTATTCAATGATATTTAAGAGGCTCATCCTTGATATTACCGTGCCAGGGAGATCCTTGATTTGAGGGTGGTCGATTTGTAGTACATTGCTATGTCAAGCTAGAATATGTCCTTATGTACCATTTAATGATTTAATGAAGTTTGTAATACATGTAACCCAACATTACAATTGTTGACACCTTTACTATATAATGTGCATGTTAGGGAAGATATGGACAAGATACTTCTTACTCATATTTTTCTAAATGCTACAAACTTTATTTTATTTTGGGAAAATTAAATTTCACTGACAACGCCATTGATTTTCTTCTCCTACTATAACAACTATTAGTTTCAATATACATATACAAGTATGATTGACAAGAGTGCTCATAATACCATTAACATTTCTTTGTTTTCCTATTGGGAAATTAAATAGTGATATACTTCTTAGAAACTGCCTACCTTAACCAATACATGAAGCCAGGACACTACTTGCCTTCGGTAAATATTAAAAGTACATGTAGTATATGATTTTTAACCTGTTTTCAATGAAATTTTCAAAATCACAATTTTCTTTAAGTGTCACCTTTGTTAAGACACTCGTACCATTCTTTTGTTAAGAGGAGTAAAAGTATCATAAAAATTATTTTGTCTTATGTTCATATCGCTCTTTAGTTGATAATTGTATTGTCTTATGCTCATACCACCCTTTGGCCAACAATCGTCGTATCATTACTTCCATTTCACATAATTACAACACATATAAGAAAAACCTACTACAATTTATTTATTTTTAAGTCACTCTACAACCATGTAGTGTGAACTCATGTTTATAAGCAAAACACTTTTGGTTCTCCAATAATTTTGAAGAAACCATTTAAGTCTACATTTTCACATTTATATTAATAAGAGGTCTATGATAGTGAAATTAATTGAGATAATGTAATGTTCCCAAAACAATTTTTTTGCTTGGAACACTAACTTCTCACTATTTGTTTTTGTTTTCTTATGTGTTTACATATTTACTCACGGGGTTGCACATTAGGGTTTATATGATGATGATTATGCAATGAAAAAATATATCTGAAGCATATACCATAAACAAGACAATATACAATAAGGAATACCAATATATATCCAACAATATCATATATGACCTTTATTTAGATAGTAGATAGATCCTTGTAACAAGAGATCTGCAGATCTCGAAGAAAACCCCAAAAATATACAAAATGGGATGCCACATGCTACAATAATAGTCAATACAATGATAATAGCCTTTCAAAGGCCCTTTGAAGATAATATCCAAGCCTCCAAAGGCCAATAGATGCAAGAGAATACTGATGATGTCGGACCCCGATCCAACATAGTGCCAAAACCGTCCAACTGGCTGAGTTGTGCACTATCCTTGTAGCTGCAGACCCCCTAAGTTTTGGACCTCCTCTTCATGTGCTCCAAATCACTCCAAACTCTCTCAGAGTGTAGATCAGGCTACTATAACCCCCCTAGCAAATTTTCATACTAAAGGGTGAAGTTATGGCTCTCCTAATGAGAAAACCCTCAACTGGTTTGCACCTCCCTGGTTGACTAAATCTCCAATATTTCGGCCCGGCCTTTAGAAGCCTCCAACTACTAAAAAAATCATCAAAATGATAGATAGGGCAAAGATAATCTAGCTGGTGAAGTCTCAAGATGATCTATAAAGATCTAGGCCACCAAATGATGAAAGCCTCCTTCAACAATGCGTCCCTCTCTCCTCCAAGTCGTGCTAAGTTCCAGGAAATAATCTGTTGGGAAAACCTCCTCCTGAATAGACTAGAAATGAGGCCCTGGACCATACAAAGAAAACCTAGATGTTCCTTTTCCAAAAAGCTTCCTCCTTACTTGAGATCGAACTGATGTTCACAAGGTGGTGCACCCTCCTGCTGGAAACCCCCTAGGATGTGCAATAGCCTACCTCTACCAATAGATCTGACCCTTGTAACACTGTAGAATGGTGTGGGAGGATTGTTGCACCTCCGGAACCAAGATTGGATCAAGAAAGGTGGGATCTTTCACCATTTAGTTGATCTCTATGGTTTTAGTCAAAAAACCCTCAAAATTGCTTATGCTCAAGAGCCCAAATGAAAAATATGGTAATGATCCAGAATTCCTTAGAAGTGTGCACTTCCTTTCTTTTATACTTCCACTCTATTCTTATGTTGAGTTAGTTAATCCCTAGGGTTAACTCCTAGCTTAACTCCACCTTTTCTATTCTTTCATTGAGTTACCCTTTTTCACACAAAGTCAACTCGATAATATAATGTTGTGCTTAGGAAGTGACTTTTGGTTGAATTTTTCCCCAAGATGCATGAGACTATAGTCTAGTGGGGATATATAGACTATTAAGTCTCTCCAAACCTCTTCATCAAGAGGTGGGGGACATTACAGTCTCCCCTACTAGAAATTTCTTTCCCACAAGCAATTATGGACCTGTCTCTTGAATCATTTGTTCCCCTTCCCAAGTGGCATCCTCTATGGGTAGGTTCTTCTACTTGACCAAATATTCTTTGATGCTTATTTTACTCAACTTATTCTCCCATACTTCTAGTATCTCCTCCGGTACCAAAACCAACTGTCCTTCTTCATCCAAGGGTGGAAATTCCTCAATAGGAATGATGTGTTTGTCAATGGTTGTCTTCAAACAAGACACATGGAATACATTGTGTATTTGTTCGCCCTGTCGTAGATCAAGCTCATATGCCACGACCCCTACCTTCATGTTGACCCTATATGGACCGAAAAATCGAGGTTGGATTTTCTCTGTGCCACTTATATTAATGGATGTCTGCATATATGGTTGAAGCCTCAAATAAACCAAGTCATCGACCTCAAATGTGCACTCCACATTGTGCTTCTTTTCCTGTATCTTATTTCCTGACTCTGTTGAATCCAATCCTGAACCATGGGAGCCCTATTGTTTCCAAAGACAATATCAACAAATGAGAGGGGGTCATAGATGTATAAGGCTCTAAATGGTGGCATACCAATGGACATATGATGGGTGGTGTTGTAGAAATACTCCCCCAAATGAATCCATTTGACCCATGCATTTTGTTTCCCTACCACATAATTTATGAGGTAGCCTTCAACCCATTTTTTGGCTATCTTTGTTTGGCCATCTGTTTGAGGATGATAGTTGGTACTAAGATTTAAGGTCATACCTACCAAACTGAAGATTTATTTCCAAAATGTGCTCATAAACCTGTTGTCCATGTCACTCACAATGGTTTTGGATAAACCATGCAATATGAAGACCTAC
Organism: Picea engelmannii; assembly: GCA_009831015.1. Classification (NCBI taxonomy): domain Eukaryota; kingdom Viridiplantae; phylum Streptophyta; class Pinopsida; order Pinales; family Pinaceae; genus Picea; species Picea engelmannii. The sequence goes on along the minus strand of ML782312.1, from coordinate 689,536 downwards.
CAAAAGAATAGATTTGCAGCCTGTGTTGCACTGTAGTATGTGGAAATGGAGAAAATGTGCGTAAATTTAGTCAACTTGTCTACTACCACAAAAATGCAATATTTTCCCTGAGCCTTGGGAAACCCTGTGATGAACTCCATAGATATGCTTTCCCATTTGTGCTCCAGGATGGGAAGTGATAGTAGTAATCCTATTGGGTGAGTGAGTTCATCTTTGTTTACCTAAAAAGAGATTTACTCCTTGATGTGGTGCATCAAATATTCTTTCAATCCCTTCCAAGTGAATCTCTCCCATATCTACCTATAAGTCTTGATGAACCCTTGATGCCCTGCTACTGGTGAATCATGTCATGATTCTAGCACCTTGGCCTTAAAGGTTGACTCGGGGACCAAAAAAATTCGGTCCTTGTAGTATATGATGTCATCCATGATTATAAAGTTTTCATATTGTACCTGTCCATCCATCAATTTGCATGAAAATTGGTTTTTTGAGTATTCCAACAAAAGGTGGGCCTTCCAGTCCACTGAGATTTCGGTCATGGCATAAACTGATGGTCTTCTGGATAAGGCATATTCCACTGCATTATTCTTCCCTTTGACAAATTCAATGTCAAAGTCATAGGACTGGATTTTTCTCACCCACTTATGTTGCCTCTCATTTAAGTCCTTCTGATCTAGGAAGTACTTGAGGCTGTTGTGATCTGTCCTCATGACAAACTTTTTCCCAACCAAATCTTGCCTGATCTTAGCTAATGCATGCATGATGACTAGCATTTATTTGTCATAAATGGTGTATAGGAGCTCAATACCTCTCAATTTTCGGCTTTCATAAACAATAGGGTGCCTATTCTACATAAGCATTGCTCCAATGCCTTCCCCTGAGGCATCACACTCTACTGTGAAAGGTTGTGCGAAATATGGTAGGGACAATATTGGACACGTACTCAGCACCTTCTTTATTTTTTCAAAAGTCAATTGTGATTCTGGACTCCACTTGAATGCCCTTTTCTTGGTCAAGTCGGTCAAAGGTGAGAAAATTTGATAGAATCCCTTGACAAACCTCCTGTAATAGCAACAGATGCCCAAAAATCCTTTCAATTCTGTGAGTGTCTTAGGTGTGGGCCAATCAAGTATAGCTTGTATCTTCTCTTGGTGTACCTGTACCCATTTACTCCAATGATGTGCCCTAAATAAAGGACCTCTGTCATCCCAAAATCACATTTGGATTCCTTAGCATATAAGGATTGTTCTTCCATAATAGCCAAAATATGCTCTACATGTTGAAGGTGCTCCTCTCAGGTTTTTCTATACATCAACAAGTCATCAAAGAATACCAAGAGGAAATTTATCAATTGATTGTTGAAAACATGATTTATGCAATATTGGAAGGTGGCTAATGCATTAGTCAACCCAAAAGGCATAACCAAAAACTCATAGTGTCCATAGTGACATCGAAAAGTAGTCTTGGAGACATCTTTCTCCCTCATCTTTATCTGATGATAGCCAGAGCGCAAGTCAATCTTTATGAAGTATACAACCCCATGGAGCTCATCCAATAGCTCATAAATCCTCAGGATGGGGTATCTATTCTTGATTGTCTTCTTATTTAAATCCATGTAGTCAATACACATGCGCATGGTCCCATCCTTCTTTTTCACCAATATCACTGAAGATGTAAAGGGACTGGAACTTGGCCTAATGTGGCCCATGTCTAGTAGTTTTTTAGTGGCATTCTCAATCTCGTATTTATACTTGTTGGGGTGTCTATAGGGAGTAGTGATGACAGGTTTTTCACCCTCCTCTAACTGTATGATGTGCTCAAACTCCCTATCTGGTGGTGCTCCTGGTGGTATGGGCTCAACAAGCTTGTTGTGCCTATCAATGATTCTTTGGATCTTTGGCGAGTAGTGAGTTTCCCCTTTATTATCCACCCTAACCGATACTCTACAATATGTTTCATATGCAATTTATTCCCTCCTAAATATGGCCTCCATGCACTTTGTTTTCACTACTCTCGGTGTGTTTCCTGTCATGCCCCTGAGAACCACCTTTTTCCCATTTTCCTTTGTGAAAGACATTTCCATGGTATTGTAATGTGTAGTGATTGGACCCAACGTACTAATACATTGTACTCCAAGGATGATGTTGGTTTATGGAAGGTCCATAACATAGAAATAATGTGCCAAATCATGCCTTCCCAGTGTAACTTTCATTCCCTAAATGTATCTGTCACAAGGCATGGTGCGCCCCCCTGCTACCTCCACATGAAATCCCTCAAACTCAATTGTAGGTGTGTCTCCTCTATAGCAGGTATGAATCAATGATGTTGTGTGAAGCACCCCCATCAATGAGAAATGATACGTTCTTCCCTTGTAACACCCCTCTTATCTTGAAAGTCTTGAATTTATGTACTCCGTTGATGGATTCTAGTGTCACCTTCTCATCTATTGAAAGGTCGTGACTTGCATCCTCCTCTTCTGTATATCCTGTGGGATCTTCCTCTATGTTATGTAGATGGAAAAAATATTCCTCCTCCTGATCATATGAGATCACCTCAATGTAGTGATCCTTTCCCTTGCCCATTCATTTGTGTGTTGGATCCCAAGGCTCTTTGTAGGTGAAGCACAATTGCTTCCTTCTCAATTCCCTCCGATTGGGCTCATCCATTCCACCTCTTCCCCAGTCAAACCACCTTTGGTCTCTCCCTCCTTGGTTCATAGGAGGTATTTGGTCTCTACCCCCTTATTTTAGAGGATATCTAGGGGTAAATCTCTTCTTTCTTGCTGGTCCCAAGTCCCTAGTCTTCCATATTGCATCATGCAAGTTGGCAAGCTTAAAAGCCTTGACCCAACCCCTCAAAGGCTCCATCAAATCTTCTATGAATATAATCATAAGTATCGCTTGAGACACATCCTGTACCATAACTTATATCCTCTGAAACTCTTAAATGTATACCTCTGGTGATCATTTCTTTCTAAGCTAGGTGAGTTCCCTAAAAGGTAGCTCTGGATCCCCCTGGTCAAACATGTCAATGAGCCTCTGTGTAAAATCTATATAAGATGTGATCTAATTGTGTCCCAGTGTAGTTAACCCATGGTACCACCAATCATGATCCTTTACCTCCAAGTACATGGTGGAAAACTTGATGGAATCCATCTCTCTCATGGGGTTTATTTGTAGGTAGATATCAAGTTTTTGCACCCATTCTTGCGCAATCACCTTGGAAGATCCATCAAAGTAGGGAATTTCCATATTGATTTCCCTGTGCTCCAATTCATAGTTAGGTATTTGATATTGTTTAGGATTACCCCTGAACTTGATTCCACAATACTGATCCAACATGACTTGCCTATGGAACCCTACACTCAATGCATGATATTCCTTGGTGTACTTCTCAAATTTGTCCTCAATTTCATCCTCATAGTTATGTTGTGGTTGGTTATTCAAGACTATGGGTAGGTAGGGTCTAGGGGTGGCCCTACTATGTGTTGGCTCCTAAGGTGATCCACCTCCAAAAATCTGTCCCTCAATGTTAGAGTGAAGGATATGCTCCTGGTGAGGTCTAGTTCCCCCATAAGACCCACTGGCTTCCCACTTTGCATACACTTTTGGTCCCTTTCTTGCATGGGTAATCTATAATAGGAGTTTTGAAATCTTCTCCTAGCTGGCATTCACTCTTTCCAAAGTCTCCCTCATTTCAAACTGTCACCTGTGCATGGCTTCCTAGTTCTCATGTAGATGGTTCAAAAGTGCACTTTCTGTCTGATTTATGGAGTGTTGTAACTCCTTTGCAAAACCTGCTAGAATATGTGGCTCATTGTCCTCACCTAAACCCTCCATCTTTGCCTTTGTTTCACCTGTCTGCTTCCTACATATTCCCATGTATATACCACTAAACTTTTTCATTCATTAATCCCCATCGAATGGGAAGATCAATGCTCTGATACCACTGTAATGTTCCCAAGCCATTTGTTTTGCTTGGAACACTAACTGCTCACTGTTTGTTTGCGCTTGCTTATGTGTTTACAGGTTTTCTCACGAAGTTGCGCATTAGGGTTTATATGATGATGATTAATAAATGAAACAAAAGATCTGAAGTATATACCATAAACAAGACAAGATACAATAAGGAACACCAACATAGAGATAATAATGTCATATCTAACCTTTACTTAGATAGTAGATAGATCCTTGTAACAAGAGATTTGCAGATCTAGAAGAAAACCCCAATAATATCCAAAATGGGATGCCAACTACTACAATAATATAAAATACAATGATAATATTTGTTCAAAGGCCCTCTAAAGAGAAGGTCCAATCCTCCAAAGGCTAATAT
>ML782312.1:632191-654708 GCA_009831015.1 Picea engelmannii | reverse complement strand
CTCATAATGTTTGGCTCTTTAGACAATAGAAAATAATATTCTTTATGGGATTACATTATTTCTATATCCAAGACCACTCCACCTGCAATTTTCTCAACTTTCACTCAGCCAAACAAACTATCATTGTATCATATATATATATATATATATATATATATATACCAACAATTCAAAAATATTCACAGAGTGATCTCATAAATTTTTACAACCACAATTCGATCACTTCCATTAATCCAACTATTAATTAGAATGAACCCATCATTATCTACACATGTATTATCAACCAATATTTTATTTCTTCTATCCACCAATATTATTATCGCTATGTTTCCTTGACAGATCTTTTCCACAATTTATCATTATGTAACTACTTTAACCTGCAACTTTTCTTGTTGCAATATCTAACAACTCTGGAAGTGTTTTCAACTTAATGAGCTAACAATACTCACATCATTTCAATTGTTAGCATAATCATTTCTACATTATATAATATATACATGCATTCGCCAAAATAAATTCAAAAATTCTTGTAATACCACTTGTAACATTTTCAACAACTCCAAAAAGTGATCTCAACATTGTAACAAACAATGATTCAATAACCTTAAGCTGGTATTCATATTAAATATGATGCAACTATCCATCATTATATATTTTCAACACCACAAGATTTTAATAATGCAACAATTAATTACTAAATAAAATAGCAATCAATGTGCCAATAACCATGGCCACATTTACACAATGCATCCCTCCATTGACTACATAATACCACATAAATATGTCATTCATTCACCAAGGTGATTTGGAGTATTTGGAGAATGCCTCAACACATCATCCAAAAACTTCCTATTGCTTGCCTGACTATTTGGATACCTTCATTTTCAACCCAAACATAACACCAAGAATATAATTCTTAAGTTCTCTTGAGTCTTTAGTGTCGACAAAGAGATTGCAGTCCAAACATCATCTATACAATAGATACCATTGAGCAGTCACATAACTCTCTATCCCTTCCATATACAACCATCTCATGGTCTCACAGATGATTAACTCTATGGATATGTATTGTTATATCAAGAGTATATCTCCTGACTTGACTTGGTTATGGTCTCATAACCAATCATAACAAAATATGCAACTAAATTTTATCTGAATGCATTCTAGCATCGACAACATTTACGTGCTCTAGGCCTTCAACCACTACATATCAATTTAAATCTTGGAAATTTAACTGAGGGAATTCTTACCTCAATTCCCTTCAATATTGGAAGTAATCAAATGTGTACCTTCCTGGTTGTTATAAACATACTTGATGTTATCTAATTAGTTGGTATTTGTAGAAGCTCGCAGGATTCCTCCTTCCTTTTGATCACCATTACTACCACCCTCATTGGTTTTCAAATAGATGGAATTCATATGTAGCAACAACATCCACCTCTTAACCATGCTATTTTTTTTTCTTTTTTCAGAATACATAATCCATCATCAATCATACTCAATATAACATCAGTATTGCATGTATATAACAACAAGTTATTCTAAGCTCACAAGCATGCCATATGCATATCCAACATATACATATGCACAATGCACATCCATATGCACCAAGAATTCCCTATCAACATGCCTACTAATGCATATGCATTCTAAATTCATGGTATGCATCATGCAATCTAGTGCATTTATGTTTCAATTCACTTATTTGTTTATTTTGTAGTTGGTTTTCCTTGAATTTCTTCATATCCTTGCTGCCTTGTGTGCTCCTATTCTTCTCATCTGCACTATTGTTCCATCATATGAACACTTTCAAGCCAAGTTTCACTTGGCCACTCTACAATTCAACCAATGTGTTCTATTTACAACAACCTCTCTTAGGCAGTCATATCCAAAATCTACCTTTATGAAACATTCCAAAACCTTGGAATGAAGTAGCTTAGAACATTCCATCACTCTACTACCACAACATTCTTGAATCCATACTATTACTCATAGTTGTCCATTTGATTACTTCGTTTAACATTTCCATGTGAAACCATACCTTTCACACTCAATACCATTCCCAATGGAAGTCTATTTTCATTCAGTGACAATTTTCAAGTGAAAGAACATTCATTTTACTATCTTCAATTTCTCTACATTGGTATCATGATTCCACTGTGAACTCTGGTATCAGAAGTGGATTTCTTTATCTGAGTAATTTTTAAAAAGTAGCTAAGTCATATCTAACAAATCCTTCCCAGGAACTCTTGTGCTTGACACATAGATATTATTCACACACCACCTCTTAAGCTCCTTATTCTCTTTCACATCAAGCTTGCAACTATCTACACCTCTCTTCCTTCAAGGCTATGGAGTCTTACTATTCCTTTCTATTACCACCAATTACATTCTTCACCTGCAAGCTTCATGTCCTATGTGAGGATTCTTGTTGTTGTGCCTTGCAATTCAGTCAGACTCTGTAGCAGCTGAATAATAATATTTTGTTTTATTCTTTTTTTTTTGAGTTCTTTATCCACTTTTCATTACTTGTCATGCATCTCTTTGTTGCCTCAACCAACTTATTTAAGCTTTGCATCTCTTGAGAATTTATCTGATTGTGTTCTCTTATTAGCCTCTCATTGTCTACTTCGCATCTATGTACTTCTATTCTTAGGTTTCTCACGGTCTCTATTAATGTTTCTTGCTCCCCTCTGCCCTTGTGTCCATTTGATTTTGTTTAGGCATTACCCACACTGATATTTTGTCATTTTGCCTCTTTATCATGATTGTAATCTCCATCTCCTTCTTCCATTTATTGAATATGCATTTTTATACTGAACTTATATTTTTATACTCCATAATTACGCAAAATGTGAAAGAAACCAATTTTGTTAGAAATATGCATATCAATCTGATACACTAATAAAAAAATACAACAATTTGGAATCTGCAACTTTGTCCTTTTTCACCCATTTTTCTAGACTTGGAATTTTTAGCAAACTGGCTATCTCACAATCTGGGCACTTCTGAAAAAAATTTCAATAAACCAAATTTGTTTGTTTCAATGAGTATATAAAATGTTGAGTACATAAAAAAAAATCCTTTTTGTCATCTAGGGTCACTTTTTTTCCTATAAAAATCTCAAAAATCCCCAAAAACTGGCCTAGAATAGTGGATTTTGGCCTATTTCAGCATCCCCATTTCAATTCCCTTAGAATTTATTCATTTCATTCATGGGTTATTTGTGTATCTACTTTCTGGACTCTCTCCAAGAGTTTTAGCTTAATCTTGACCCAGATATTTAAAAACCACTATTTTTCATTTTCTAACTAATCTAAGAAAAATTGGACAATGTACATCTCTGACACTTTTGTATATCTCATCGTTGCGAAAAAAACCCATAAGTTTCATCTCAATCTGACTTAATTTTCTCCATTTATGGCCAAAATACGAAAAATGGCTCCAAACTATGAAACAATTTTTCCCAAGTGTGATTTGCATCATCGATCTCAAATTGGAAGCATTATGGACCGTTGATATTCTATCTATCGATGATCAGTGATTCCCTTTACAAACCAAACCTTCTCACTGATCTCCCTGATGGTCGATCACTAACCATCGACCATCAGTCATTTTTCTCCGCAAACCAAAATTTTCCCATGAATCTCGTTGATGCCCGATCATTGGCCATCGACCATCGATCATTCTTCTCGAAAACCAATACCGTTAACAAATCTCGTTAAACCCCGACCATCGGTGATCGACCATCTCTTTGTTTTTGTTGAAACTATGTTGATGTGGCATGTGGATGATGACCTAGAATGACACGTCATTCTAAGACATCAACCAGGATGACGTGGATGGTGATGTGGCATGACACATCATCAAATTCCTTTCCTTCATCGACCATCGATTCTTTCTCTTGGGAGAATCTGAACATCACACTAATTTTTCCAATGCCCAATTATCGACCATTGACGATCGGAGATGTCCCTTCACCGAACTTCAATACTTCACCAAAACTTACCGATTCTCGACCATTGACCATTGATGATCAAAGATTTTTGTTGAAGAATTAAAAAACTTTGCCAAATTTTGTCGATCCATGACCATTGGTTGTTGGCGAACTTCAACACTTAGAAATTTCGACAAAATTCCTCGATGAATTTGGACCGTGACTCTACCTCATTTTCAAACCACTAAAATGAATCTTAGTCATTGATATGGTAACTTTGTCAAACTTTGAAAAGATTAGGATTTTTAAAATTTTCAAGAATGAATCTGGATAGTTGATCTCAAGATCGAACACGATATCAGTCGTCAATTCTCTCAAATCTTCCCTACATTACAACAACCATTAAAATACAAAATTTTCAACCTTCCAAGTCGAATTTGGCTCAACAACTCTGCAGATCGAATCAATTAAAATTCCTAGACCATCTTGGCTCATTTCAACTTGGATTTGCTTCACGAATTTGAGAAATTCACTCTCTAATATTTTCGTTTTTCCCTAAACTCGTACATATCAAAAATTTGTGACAACAAATATGCCTAATTCACACTTGTTTCATCCCATACCAGTCTGGTGTTTCAACTAGAAGATCTAATATGAATCTGTAACGTACCCAACCACCAACAGATCGAGAATGATTCTCAATAACACACTTCTTTAACTGATTTCAAATTTTGATAACATTTAATTTGAAAAGAAGCATGAAATATTGTAATAACCACCCATGCAATAATCAATATTCATGCCAAACCATCCAAGAAAGGAACAATTTTCCATGCACAACAATAACCAGCAAGCAGGCACATTATAAATACATCTCTCAGAGATAATAACAATAATACACAATGGAAAATAAATATACAGAAAACATAGAGAGAAGTTATCTTTATTTAAACCATCACAACTGGCTGCAGACCAAGAACCTTCCTCCCAACCATATACATTGTTGTTCCAATTCTTAGCAGCATGTCACCCCCGAGCCAGGGATATGAATCCACAAGGAAGGGTCCTAGGACAAATCTAAAACACACAATAGTTGGCTAATAAGATCTTAAGTTTTCCCAACCACACATCAATCCTAATTTCCATATCCCTTTCCCCTTCAACCCAAAAAAATGAACCCATTTCTCTGACATGCAGTCCCTCAAGTTGTTCAATTTCTCTCCAGTGCTCCAGTGCTATTGGTCATGAAATATCCATGTTGGAAACTCCAAGGATTCTCAATTATGAATAGTTCATTCAAAACTACCATCAATCTCATGCCCATAGGAATCCATTCCCACTTGGAATGATAAGTAATTTATTACAACCATCTAGCAATGACTCTCCTCTTCGAGCCATTTGTTTCCATGCTTAGACCAAGAGCACACGAATTAGCAAGAATGAGGAACCAAGAATGAAAGAGTGAGAAGAGTGTAAGAGTGAATGGATAAGATCATGTGAACCCCCAAACAACGCAAATATTTGTTTATATAATTACTTGGAAATCAAGAACCACATGGCCTTCCCCAATAAGCTCATGTAATTACTTTTTTCAATTAAATCAAAATGGGTAAATAAAATATAATAAAAAGACTTAGCCCTTTAATCTCCCCCTTCTCATGGAATCATAGCCCCCTATCTCTTTTTTCCTTGTCCATCTTGCAACGAATGATGTATTTTATATATATATATATGTGTGTGTGTGTGTGTGTGTGTGTGTGTGTGTGTGTGTGTGTGTGTATGTATGTATGTATGTATGTATGTATTACATTTCTAGGCACTTTGGCCCCTTTCCAACTTTACCATCTCACCAGCCTAATTCATATTTACATAAGACATTCTAGTTCATAGGGATAAAAAAATGGGGTGTTACAAACCATGTTCCAAACAATGCATCAAAATATATACCAATGTAGCCTAGATATGGACCAACAATCTGCCTCAACAAATATGCCTCCAACAACATGTATAATACATCCAATATGTACCACAAGACATATACCAAAAACTCACCAATACATGCCTCAAGAATGATCCACGATATGAACAAGATGCAACTTCAATACAAGAATATAAACATACTTATGATCCTATAGCTGACCTGGTGTATGTGACCACATACTTGCAGACATTCCTCAACTTCAACAACAAGAGAATATCATCTTCGTCAACCTTTACCTCAATCTTACGGGACTAGTTTTGGATTAGTTAGAAACCCTAAATTTCAACAATCATAAATTTATACCTATAATCAATAGAGGTCTGAAACATTTACCCAACCTTTTTCAGTATGTCTTATGAAATTCCTCCAAGTTTGACTCCTTGAATCATTATTGAAAAGGAGTTATAGAGAAAATGACAGACCTTTCTAAATTATGGCCTATTCTAGAGAGAGAACTTGTATGGAATACCACGTGCTCAATATTTGATATTTTATTTTGAAACTAACACACAAAAATGATGGCATGTACTATTTCCATTTCAATTGGTCTCACATCATTTGGATTCTCTATGAAGAAGTTATGACTATTTTACCCGAAACACATGTTTAAAACTAGTTTCAGCACTAGTCAAAAGCCCTATCTTCTATAGAGTGTATCTCCAAAATTATAACGACCCAGAAGTTGAAATTTCTACCACAGGTACCTTGTTATGTATTCTCAGCATTCTCCAATTTTTACTATCTGAATCATAGGAAACAAGTTATAGTGAAAATAGTAAGATGACTTGTAAATAACATACCTTAGAACACATCATCAAAAGACTTCATTGTCCATTGGATTTTCGGCCATCTTTACTTCACCTTCCCTCTAAAATTTTCCTCAGATATCCTTGGTTACCTCAGTCACTTAAATATATTCAATATTCTCAATAGGTTTTAATGGGAGTCTCTTGAAGTCTTATTTATACTTCCCAAGTGACTTCCTTTAGGGGCTACCTTGTAATTGTTTTATTGTTTATCCTTATTCTAGAGCTAACCCACTTTCTTGTTGCAACTAAAATTTCCTTAATTATTCAAATCATAAATGCTTTGTTACAATTTATTTATCCTTAATTATGTACTTGTTGCAACCACTTTATCCATAATTAATTTCTTGTTCAACCACTTGGACTATTCAACCTTCTTGTTACAACTACTTTAGCCACAATTAATTTTTTGTTGCAACCACTTTGATTAGCAAATGTTTTGCTACAACTACTTTAACGATAATTAATTTCTTGTTATAGCCACTTTGAATAGAAAACTTCTTGATGAATTTCTAGGAGGTTCTGGAATAATTAAATTTTGGTTGACCTTTTAGGGGCTTCTAGATTATTCTTGAGGGTCCTCCAACTTCACAAGGCCATATCTCCCTAATCGTGAGGAACCACATGGCATACCACATATCAAGGGAAACAACATGAAGTGTACTATCCATCTATGATAGTATTACCTTCAATTACATTTCCATTCATGTCCATATTCCTTAATCAGTGTCAAGTTTCATAACCACATCTATGGGGATCCTTGTAGACTTCTTCAAATGCACCCATCATATTTGCGGACATCAACCAATTTTCCAACGATTTCATCCACATATATAAGGCTTCCATACTTCTCCAAGGGTTGAGATCAATGCCAACCAACTATCAAACAATCTTCCCCTTTGGCATTGATGGCAACGCCAACATTGATGGAAACACTTAGGCATGGAAACATTCATGCTCATTCTCCCCCTGTACCAACTATCCAACATTCACCCCCCCCTCTTAGTAATCCAACAATTGGTTTCAGAGCAGGTCCTTCAAGAAGTAATCTAACCACTGGAAAGAGATCATGGATTACACTAATATTGGGGTACCACAGTTTGATGGAAAGAACTATGCCTTATGGAGCAGAAGAATGAAAACGTATATACACGCACAAGGATTCAATATTTGACGATCAATATTAAATGGATAAAAGGCAACAACCACTCCCCGACATATAAAGATGGAAATAAACTTGAAGAAAGTGATTCAAGGGATAGAAACACTATTGAAAATGGTTTGAATCAATTAATACATACCAATATTATGCATTGGGATTCCGCAAATGAAATGTGGGACAAATTGAAAAATATCTATGAAGGAGTTGAGAAAGTTAAGGAAGATAGACTTTAGATTTTTAGAGCCAAGTTCGAACAATTGAAAATGAATGAATACAAAAACATAGCAGCTTACTTTCTATGAGTTGATAAAATAGTAAACAATATCAAAGGTTTTGGAGATGAGATAAAGGAACCAGTTGCTGTTAAAAAGGTATTAAGATATCTACCAATGAGATTTGATTCAAATATTTCAACTCTATAAGAAAGAGTGGACCTAGCTACAATTGCCATGGATGTGTTACATGGAATATTCAATGCCTATGAGATGAGTATAGAGCAAGATAATTCAGCCACAAAAGAAGCAACATTAAAGGCATCCAAGAAAACAAAGAAGAAAGACAAACAAAATCCCAAGTCAGATTGTAGTTGCAGCGATAAATCAGAGGAAGATGAAGAGGTGGCAAACTTTGTAAGAAATTTGAAGAGTGGAACCAAAAAATACAAAGGTATGCTTCCATTGAAATGTTTTAATTGTGATGGTGTTGTTCATTTTGCTTCTAAATGTACCTATAAGAATAAGGAAAATAATGAAGAAGATGAATCAAAAAAGAAAATGAAAATCCAAAAGGGAAGAAGAAAAAAAAAAGATTTTTTTCAAGAAAAGTCTTTGCACCAAGGAAGACAGTTCATCATCAGATGAATATGAAGACAACAATAGTGATACAGAGTGAGTAGTTTTTATGGTAGTAGAAGACTCCGACAAAGAAGGATCTAAAGAAGAATGTGAAGAAGAAGAATTGATAAATGCCATAGAAACTCCAAGGATTGAAAAAGAGAAAAAAAGTCCCTCCAAGTAGAACTAAAGAAGAAAGAAGGCTCTCAAAACTCCAACTCCAAATAAGTCGAACAAACAATCACAAAGCTAAAAATATAGGTAGAAGAAGACAAAAGAATTGAAGAAGAACTTAGAGGATAATTAGATGAAAAGGATAGAATCATTGAAGGCATAGAAGTAGAGATAGTCACTCTAAGAAAATATCTTCAAAAGAAGGACATGCAACAAAAGAACACCAGGATATTGGATCATATCATTACCAATCAAATATCTTACTATGACAGATCTGGATTAGGATACAGCCAGATGCAGACTGAGAAAGGTTCAAGCTCTAAAATGCTAGAGCAAGAAGCTATGCAGAAGTCGTTAGATGTCCCTCTAAGAAAGAAGAATAAATTAAGACTCAAGAAGAATATTACAGAGACATTGCACCACCTAGAAAATTTAGAACTCAGTATCAGCAACAACCAGCTATAGAAATACCTTAAGAAAAAGAAGGATTTAGAATAGTAGCACCATTCAAAAGATGTTCCACTTTCTGGTATCAAACTATTTTTCTTGGTTTATGTTATTCATGTAATAATTTTGGGCACAAAGCTATGAATTGTAGAGCCAATACCAAGAGTAGAAGAAACTATGAAGGCTATACAAGAAATAGTTATCGAATAAGATCTCATGAATCTCAAACTAGAAACTAAAAAATATTTGGATAATCGAGTAATGAGGTAGAATGCTACAAGTGAAACAAATTTGGGCATATGGATAAATATTGTAGACTCACTATTCCTCCAAGGGAACCAAAGAAGAATATCATCAGTCATAAAAAAGAACCACAAAGGATATGGATAAGAAAGCGAGATAAATTCATCATTGAACAATGTAGCCTTTCTCTACAAGATCAACAAAAGAAACGTGGATGGTATGTTGAAAGTGGATGATCAAAGCATATGAAAGGTGATAAAGATAGGTTTCTGACATTAAAGAAGGAAATAGATGGATCAATTTCATTTGGGAATGACAACTCATCCAAAATTATTAGAAGAGGCACAATCAAACTCAGAAGTAAGGATGCCATGGAGGAATATGTTTTATTGGTCGAAGACATGAAACACAATCTGCTAAGTGTAATTCAAATGTTTGATCAAGGAAACAAAATTGTGTTTAACTCAAGGAAGCATGAGATAAGGAAAGCAGAATAAGGAAAATGGGGGCTACAACTGTAAGAACTCCAAGCAACATATATGTTCTAAATGAAATAAAAAATGAAATATGTTGCTTAGGAAAGGACTATGAAAGTTGGATATGGAATAGAAGAATGGGTCACATAATTTTGATAATGTTTTCAAAGTCAGCAAAAGGGAAGAAATACGATAAATTCTCGAGATATCAAATCCAACAAAAATTCTATGCAAGCATTGTCTACAGGGAAAACAAGCCAAGACCAAGTTCAAATCGAAGGAGTATTACACAACAAAACCTCTGGAGATTGTACATACTGATCTAGTTGGACCAACAAGAATGAATGGATTGAAAGGTGAACTGTACTTCATTCTATTGGTTGATGACTACACAAGAATGACTGGAGTTTTCTTTCTCAATAAGAAGTTAGAGGCATTAGAAAAATTCAAGACATACAAAGGGATGGTCAAAACCAAGACAGGGTTGAAAATCAAATGCTTGAGATTAGACAATGCAAGAGAATTTACATCAAAGGAGTTCATGGAATTCTACAAAAAGAATGGGATAAAGAGGTTGTTCTCAGTATCCAGGACACCTCAGAAAAATGGAGTTGTTGAAAGGAAGAACAAAATAGTACAGGAAGAGGCCAGAACCATGTTAATGGATTCCAAGTTGACAGACGTCTTTTGGGTACATGAAATGCATACAAAAGTTTACATTCAAAAAACATGGATGCTCATAAATAATAGTGATAAGAATCCATATGATATATGGAAAGGAATATCAGTAAATGTGAAGTGATTTAGATTTTTTAGAATCAAATGCTACATTAAAAGAGAAGATGGAAGAATTGGAAAATTTGATTCTCGAGTTGATAAAGGCATATTGGTTGGGTACTCAAGAAAAAGGAAAGCATACAAATGATTCAATATAAGACTCAGCAGAATAGTATAAAGCATCATTGTGATGATTGATGAGATAGATGGATGAAATATAAAATAAAGAAGCAAAGATTTAGTGGAACATGATCATGAAGTATATTTGAAAGAAGAAGAAGTAGATGAATAAACATATGAAGAAGAAGAGAAACCAGAAGAAGAGAAAGAGAAACAAGATATTCAAGTACCTCCAAAGACACCTAGAATACGAGTGCATAAAAATCATCCATCAGAACAGATCATTGGAAATAAAGATGCAAGAGTTGAAAGCAGATGAAGAATTCGTTCACCAGAACAACACCTAGCACTACTATCTAGTTTTGAAGACACCAACAAGGATGAAAAATGGATCAAAGTTAT
The DNA here is from genome assembly GCA_009831015.1 of Picea engelmannii. NCBI lineage: Eukaryota > Viridiplantae > Streptophyta > Pinopsida > Pinales > Pinaceae > Picea > Picea engelmannii. Next base: position 643,350 of record ML782312.1, on the reverse strand, counting down.
GTATGAAGAATGACACATGGGAACTGGTTCCAAGGAAGAAGAATAAGAACACCATTGGTACAAAGTGGGTCTTTAGAAACAAGTTGAACGAGGAAAGACAAGTTACCAGGAACAAAGCAATATTGGTATGCAAAGGATACTCTCAATTTGAAGGTATAGATTTTGAAGAAAATTTTTCCCTATTTGCTAGGATGGAAGCAATCATATTCATCTTAGCCTATGTTTGTTCAAAGAGAATCAAGGTCTATTATATGGATGTAAAGTCAACCTTTCTAAATGGAGAATTAGAATAAGAAGTCTACATCGAACAACCTCAAGGGTTTATGTTATCAGAAAAGGAAGATTATGTTTGCAAGTTAAAGAAAGAGTTATATGGACTCAAGCAAGCCCCAAGAGCATGGTATTCAAAACTGGAAAGATACCTACAACAAAAACGGTTCAATAAAGGAAATGCATAAAAAAATATCTACATAAAGGTAAATCAATATAGTATCCTGATAATTGAATTTTATGTTGATGATATTATCTTTGTAAGTGATGATAACATGATGAGTCAGAAATTTTCCAAAGTCATGCAAAATGAATTTGAGATTTATTTACTTGGAGAGTTGTCTTTCTTTTTGGGTCTAAAGATATGTCAGAGAAACAAAGGTATATTTATCTCTCAGACCAAGTATACCAGAGAAATGTTGAAAAAGTTTGGAATGACAGATTGCAAACTAGTCAGTACTCCTATGCAGGCTAGTTGTAAGTTAAGGATTATGATTCTAAAGATCCAGATCAGAGACAATACAAGTCAATGATTGGCAACTTACTCTATGTAACAACTTCTAGACCAGATGTAATATATGCATTTGGACATGTTGTAAGGTTTCAAGCAACACTTGTTAGATCCTGGGCCTGCACCTCTTTCTTCTATTCCTCAAATAAGACCATTCATCTGTTAACCTAGCTTCTAATTAGTCTTTCTTCATGTGTTGAGTCATTTCCATTTGATTTTGTCATCCTTTATTTTCTTTTTATTAGTTACTTTCTCTTTATAAGGTTAAGTCAAGTTATGATTTGAATTAAATAAGTCATATCACCATGGTTATATCATTTTTAGGTTCGAAACATGTTATTTTAGGCTTATTGGTGCAAAAATATATTTATTGCAAGATTGCCCCTATTCTTTCAAACAGTAGAAAAAACATTGTTTTATGAGTTTTAACGTTTAGAAAATATTTAAAAGTTTGAATAGATGTGTGTTGGTGCCTTGCATGCATTTACATCTCCCTGTGCACTCGATATCATGCATGTTTCCACTAGTTTAACCATCATTACAAACTTCATGTTAAGGATCATACATGTTTTCACCTTGAGTTGTTATTATTACAGGGTCATGTGTAATTATTATTACAGGTGGTAAATGAACTTGAAACAATGCATACATTTGACCATCACTTCCAACAGGAGCATATAGAACACAATGATGTCTCCATGAGAGCATTGGCAATTGAACATAACAAAGACAACAGTGTTTGAACTGTTCGAAAAAATTCCAGAAATAAGAGATATATTTATCATAGTAGAATGGTTCGAATTTATATGCGCTTTCAACAAACATCACACAAGAGTGGCCCTGCTCTTTGCACAAAATTTTAGTGGGTTTCAGACCCAAATCGGGGACACCACCATTCATATTACAAAGCACTTCATCTATGGGAAATGCACTCTCTCAATTAGTGGTGAGAGATATTTTAATAAGGGAGGACTTCCAACTGAAATTTGCAACAAGTTCTAGTGGAAAAACACCAAAACCCTGATTGGAGCCAGGTCTCTGAAATGCCAAGAAAACCTAATAGAAAAGATAGGATCACAAACCAATTGAGGTTGAATTCCAAGGAACTATTTGATCCATCCTTAAAAGACCAAAATCCCATAATAATTGAGGATGAAGACATTGAATAAGACCTCTCCAGATTTTCCAATATGGAGGAGATGGCTATACATACATTGAAAGGGATGACAGGGGATAAGGAAAGGAAAAAATGCATTCAAGGGGAGACTTAAGGTGTAAAACCTGTTAGTATGAAAAAATAATATACTGTAGATCCATAATCAAAACAAAATGTGATGGACATTAGCCCAGACCCTGAGAAATACTCTTATGATATAACTCTATATGCAGAGCTAGTTCCTGAGCATGTTCCACATGATGTCAAACCAGAGATCAAGGGAAAAATGTTGATGATGCAGGAACCTGTGAGAGAGGAAATTTATCAAAAACCTGAGAAATCACCTAGGTATGAAATGATGCCAAGGAAATCCAAGATTTCCATTGACCTCAATAAACCTGTTGCAGAGGAAGAGCAAGGGCTAAAAAATGGAAGCAAAATAAAGACATTAATCAAGCCAAAAGTTAAAGTTGATAGGGATATAGATGAAAACCACCAGGTGAAAGTTATAAAACAATAGATTCAAGAGCTATAACAACATGCAGAATTACAAAGATAGTATCAAAATCTGTATAAGAAACATCAAAAGGCGTTGCCCAAATTTTCTGAAATACTTTGTTTTTTCCTATTTTAGTCATTGTCTTTCAATGTGCCTTATGAACAGCTGGAGATGCATTTTTTAAACCCGAAAACGTTTTTGTTAGGAATGATCCCATTCAAAAAAACCTCTATCAGTTTTTATATAGGTATCACAGTTTGGGAGACTCAAAGATATCTTTGAGGTTGTTATTCCTAGAAATTCATCAAATGCTCTATTTTTCCCTGTTTTAGTCATTGTCTTTGGACATGATTTTCAAAAATATGGAGATTATTTTTTGAAAAATGAAAGAGGTTTTTGTTGGGAACAAGCCCATTCACAAAAACCTCTCTCAGGTTTTACATAGGTATCACGGTTTGGGATAATAAAAGATATCTTTGAGGTTGTTTTTCCTAAAAATTCACCAAATTCTGGGTGAATTTTGTTCTAGTGTTAAAGGTTTGTCTCTACTTATTGGTGAACATGGGAATCAATGAAAATTCAAATGCCAACTACAAATTTTTAATACTTTTGTTTTTCATCTTTCACTTTAGTTATCAACAATAAGTTCCAGTTGCACTAATAAAAAAAAAATTTGGTTTAGCTAGAGATAATGCTACCACTTGTAATAAGTTGATATTTTTTTATAAAAACAATGTTTTTTGTTAAGTTCGAATAGATGAGGAGTATGAGCGGACACATCAAACCAAATCCACTTAGTTTGAAGAAATACTTACACATTGTAACTAGGCAGTAACAATTAATTTGTATCTACATGATCTTATTGAAATCTAAAGATTGAACTTCAGAGTTGAGATCCTATATAGGTAGTCGAACCGTAGTATTTAGATAGAGATAAATAGATGGACTTTTTAATGTAAACAGGTTCAGTATTTTGGATGGGATCAAGCCTTGAAGCATACAAATCTTAAGTTTCCCACCTAGTGAATATAATTTTTGGTGTCAGAGTGAGTTTTCTAAAATATTGTGTGCCTTCTTGCTTTATCTAGATGCAAATTGAAATCAATACAAAGTGTTGTTTATTTTTCTTTCAGCTATTGTCTCAGTGAACTATTTATTATCATGCAACCTGATCTCAACTATTGTTTCAGTGAATAGTTTATTGTAATACAACCTATTTGGATGATTTGTGTCTAGGTACATGTTTTGGATCTGAAATATTATTTCAAATCTGAAATTTCATACAAGTAACAAATTGTATTCTTGTTTGTATTTCATTTGTTTTATTCTTCATATATTTATCTGCTCACCAAAATGCATGCCACCAGCTAAGGGAAACCTTATAGTGATATTCTTGAACACTCCAACTAGATCCCTGTCCTTGGAAACCTATCTATCATTTGACCAACAATCTTAATTCATAAAAACCAATCATTCCAACACTTGAGGTGGCCTAGCTCTACCCTTTAGCAGTCAGGTGAAGACCTTAGGACCAACTATTCTGGCGTCATTTTTGAGGAATAGAGTAACGGATTAATATTTCCCTGGGAGAACGACAAAGATTAGATCTGGTTTTTTATGGTGAAAAAAATCTAGACACATTCAGACTGCAGATCATTCACCTAGAAACTCCATGGTTAAAGAATCCAGTGACGACTCCACAGTTTCAAGAAGTCATATTTTCAAATAGAAGCCATCTTGGCTAGGAGGTTTTCTCCTCTTAATTTCTTTTTTTTTTCCTGGTTTTCCAAATGTTGTTCCTACTATATATGAGTGGGGTGATTACTTGCCCAGATTTAAAGAAGATAGAGATGATAACCCTGCAGATCATTTTCTTGAATTCCATGAATTCATACATTAGTTGCGTATACACCATGAGGATGTATTAATGAAAATGTTCATGTACTCATTATATGGAGAGGCACGCGAATGGTTCATATCCTTATTGTCTTCTAATATATCTTCTTTAAAATATTTTCATGCTTCCTTTCATAATGATTGCTAGAAATATTTTTCAGATGACCTGCTTTTTGAACATTTTTGTGAAGAATTTGGATCTTACATTCAACAGTCAATTATTAGTTCTTCTAGTAGTGAAAATGAAAGGGACATTTCCGTTGAAGAAGTGGAGGAAGATTTAGTTACATATTAGTCTTCTTCTAATTCTTTTATCCAGAAAGATGATGTTGGGCATTACATTAATGATGAAATTGATGATAACAAGGCTTTGGATACATTTTCCATTATTTCAAATGTCTCAATTATTTGTTGTTATGATGAATTTGTTGTTCTAAATTCTCATAAATATCTGGTTAACTATGAAGAAAACAATGTTGATGGTCAAACACAAGCATCTCTTTCTAGTAATTTTCAGCAGCCATTTCTTGGACTTGGAAAACCAACATATCACAATGGTGAAGGTTGTCAAATAGATTATGAGGAAACAATTGTTTCAGAATTTATTTATTTTATTTATTTATTTATTATGTCTGGAGGAATCATCAACTAGTTGGGCACGTGCTCGCGTTACACGTGGCCGTGTTATCCAACTACTACCACTATAACCTCCAGGTGTGCCCACGAGGCCCCTTACGTGGCACACATTGTAAGTCGAGGGGAGTTGAACTCGAAACCTCATGGAACTTCATTTTCACGGCACTTGCAATTGAGCTTCCCCCCAGGGGCAATTGTTTCAGAATTAGATCAAGAGCTATCTTCTACAAAATCTATGATTGATTATGGTCGAGATAAGGAATTATTCATGCATCATCATACTCTTGAAAATATTTCTACTTTAGGTTACAATGAAATAAATGATGAACCTTTGAAGGAAAATGAAGAGACTATTTTAAATCATTATTTACAATATGCACAACTTTTTGATGCACCTATTTATGATGAGTATTGTGACTTTGATGATGATTTACACGAGCAACAAGTATTATTTTCCTCTTCTGAAAATTCTGATTAGCTTGGTTATGATGAAGACGTGCTTTCTCTGCAAGATCAATTTTCTTCTTAGCCATTTTCTGTTACAAAGTCTCATACAAAAAATATTATTTGAAAGGAAATTAAGGAGGCACTTTCCTTTAATGATCCTCCATTGTTTGATGATTATGAGGAAAGTAATGTTGAAGGTCATGAATAAGTATTTCTCCTTTCTTCTGGAAATATTGAGCAACAGATTCAAGATTTCTTCAAGTGAATATGACATATTTCAACCAGAAATAGACTAATCCCATCAAGAAAAAATCAACCATGGAAGTCAAATTAAAGAATGCATCACTACTTATCCATCAAGGTATGGTTCTCATTTTTTTGCAGATCCTATAGCAGTCTATATGAAGTCAAATTGGATTGAATAATTTTCTGTCATTCATTTTGTGAAGAAAGAAATTCAAAACTTTAAGTATGGGCTTCAAGTTTGTAATTTTCTGCTATATTTTTCAATTTCTAATATCATATGCATACTAAAATATGGAGGTCAGTTTCAACTTGTTAATCAGTTCCTTGTATGGCTTCACTTTAAATATGATTACACATGATTACTTGGTTTTCAGTTGAGTAGAGTAGGGGTGTGTTGAATAAGCTCGTCATTCGAGAATTTCATTTTCAGTTTGCTTATATAGTATATCAACAATAAGACTCCATCACCCAATGGATTTGGCACTGTACAAGAGATGGGGATTTTCAGATTACAGTTTTCTTGCAAATTGGTTTTTTTCATCTTGCAATTTTTGGTTTGCATGTTGCAGATGTTTTTCAAAATAGATTGAGGGTGGCAGAAACAATGAAATAAGGCACACATGTCTGTTATTATTAGAAACTCACAGGGAAGTGCTACCCCCAATTGGAGATGATGTTAGATCATGGGTCTATACCTCTTCTTTCTATTCCTCAAACCATCCCATTCATCCGTTAACCTAGCTTCTACTTAGTCTTTCTTCATTATGTCTTGAGTCATTTCCATTTGATTTTGTCATCCTTTATTTTCTTTTTATTAGTTCCTTGATCTTTATAAGGTTAAGTCAAGTTATGATTTGAATTAAATAAGTCATATCAACATGGTTATATCATTTTTGGGTTGCAAACAGGTTATCTTAGGCCTATTGGTGCAAAAATATATTGATTTCAAGAATTCCTCTATTCTTGCAAACAATAGAAAAAACATTGTTTTATGAGTTTTAACGTTTAAAAAATATTTAAAAGTTTGAATAAAGGTGTGTTGGCACCTCACATGTGTTTGTATCTCCTTGTGCACTTGAGATCATGCATGTTTCCACCAATTTAACCATCATTACAAACTTTGTTCTAAGGATCATGCATGTTTGTGCCTTGAGCTGTTATTATTGCAGGGTCGTGTGTAATTATTATTGCAGGTGGTAAATGAACCTGAAACAACGCATACCTTAGACCATCACTTCCAGTGGGAGTAGATACAAAACAATGGTGTCTCCTTGAGAGCGTTGGAAATTGGACAGAACATAGCCAACATGGCTTGAATTGTTTGAAGCAATTCCATAAATAAGAGATATATTTATCAGCAGAGAACAATTCAACTTTATATGTGCTTTCAACGGACATCGCATAGGAGTGGATCTGCTCTTCGCATAGAATTTTGATGGGTTTTAGACCCAACTCGGGGACACCACCATTCATATTATAGAGCACTTCGTCATTGGGTCATGCGCTCTCCTGATTAGTGGTGAGAGATGGTTTAAAAAGGGAAAAATTCCAGTCGGAATCTACAACAAGTTTATGATGGCATAACACCAAAACCTTGATTGGTGCCAGGTCCTTGAAATCTCGAGCAAACCTAATAGAAAAACCAGGCTCACAAACCATTTGAGGTTGAATTCCAAGGCATTGTTTGATCCATCCTTAAAAGACAAAAATTCCATAGTAATTAAGGATGAGGCCATTGAATAAGACCTATCTTAATTTTCCAATATGGAGGATATGGATATACATACATTGAAAAATGTAACGACCTCGTTACGACAACAACTCTAGGGACAGGTGCAATTTTTTTTTTTTTGTTTAAGGTGTGTGCGCGCATGTAGAAGTGACAACACACTTGACTCTATGTCGCCACTCGAAAACCATAAGATGCAACCACGATGTTCAACACAAGAAGACTGAAGGCACACAATGAGTAACTGCAACAATATACGACCATAGGCATAAGGCGCACAACACAAACATTAAGACATACTGGAGGTGCACAGTAAGAACACAGAGGGAAGAATCCATGGTGTTAGGGTTACTATTTCTGCATAGGAAAGCAGGGCTTTTAGTCTTATGTCTTCTCAAAAGAAAGATTAGACAGGCTCCTGGCCGACTGCTCAGGCAGAAACTAGTAACCCAACCTAGAACAAGACGCAAGAAAGATGAACACAACAAGACGACACCGACATATCACAGTGACAACAAGCAATATATGCCTCTAGACATAAGGCGTACAACTAGTAGCCGTAAGCAGAAAATGACACAAGGTGGTATGTACAGTATAGTCACAGACAGAAGAATCCATAGTAGTAGAGCGTACTATTTCTGCACAGAAAAGCAGGGCTTTTAGTCTTATGTCTTCTCGAAAGAAGATTAGACAGGCTCCTGGCCGACTGCTCAGGCAGAAACTAGTAATCCTCTCAGGTGTGTCGCAAGAGTGGAAACCCTGCCTTTAAAGGGCCCGAGACTCTTGATACGACACTGGATTCCTTACACAGAAAAATACACACAGACATATATGCTAGGGCTACTGAAGGTGTCTAAATCCCGCCCGACACAACCAACCCAGCAACCCACTAAATACTATCAAGTACAACATAAACAAGAAGGACAACTACGTCCTTTACGGAAGGCGCACGACAAGAAGGGCTCCGACAACAAACACCCAAGTTCAACATTAATTAAATTCAACAACTCTCCTCAGTTACTAAATCTTAAAAGTTTATGGTACTAGTTCAGGGCACCCTTCATTTTATAAGTCGTCAACACTAAAATTCCTTAGCATTTAATAAAATGACAAAGTTATTACATTGTATATGATATCAACTCTAACCTTTCATTTTAATTTAAAAAGAACTAACCTTTCGTTTTATTTTAATGAACTAACCCTGCCCTTACATAATTTAACGATATATTATACTGAAGTTACTCCGCACAAATTGTAATGACAAGAGACTTCAGCAAGGTACCGATGTCATGACACAACATTTCAATCCCTCTTATATGCTACAATCATAATATCTACAATGACCTTACTAAATAAAAACACTCAAATAAACAGGAGGATCTCACAAATCGACATCCTTTAAGATCATAAATCTCTTTAATAAAGCAATATTAACTACACCATTCCTTCTTGTAAGTTATCTACTCAACTACACTCTATACTATGTTGCAACCAATACCCTTACACTAAGGTCAATATAGAAGGATAACCTCACCATTATAATCAACGTCATAAATAAAATAACCATGTGACATCAAGGTTAGAAACTATCCAAATATAAAAATGAGTCACATATAAAGGTATCCACTTTCAGAAAGACAATGTATAAAATAGCGATACGTTTCTTTTAAAATGACAAGCTTAAAGGACATTACTCATTGTCAATATGTAAAGATAACCTCATATTACAATTAACGTCAATTAAAGATAGAAATGTGACATCATGGTTAGAATTGTCCAAATATAAAGGTGACCAGAACTAAAAGTCGCATTAAAGGCATCAAAATTTTAGGAAGGCAATATATAAATTGTTGAAAATGTCCATAAATAAATATATAACTGTTGGGAACTGTCCATATATAACGGTTAGAAACTGTCCATATATAAATATATATACACTCACTCTATATAAATATATAAAATTATAGAAGGACAATATATAAACTGTTGGAAACTTTCCATAAATAATTATATAAACTGTTAGCGTTGCAAAGGTAATTGACAGGGGCCCTGCCTTTAATCAGCGAGAGAAAAATTTACAATAAATAAGAGCGCGCAGATTTGGGGATTTAACATGCTGACAGAGGTTAGACAGACACATCAATAGGGACACAGAATGGGTGTTAACGCAGACAAAATGCAGTCTGTAATGTTGTATCAAAACGCACACTCTTTTACATTAATGCCCCCTCTGCAAAATAAAAAAATGCCCATACTCAAATGTAAAACACCCACCATCAATTTACATGCCTACAACAAATAAAAACGCCCATACACCAATGTAAGACGCCCACCATCATTTCACATGCCTACAGCAAAGAAAAACGCCCATACACAAAGGTAAAACGCCCACCATCGTTTCACACGCCTACAACAAAGAAAAAAAACGCCAACACACAAAGGTAAAACACCCACCATCGTTTCACATGCCTACAACAAAGAAAATACGCCCATACACAAAGGTAAAATGCCCACCATCATTTCACACGCCTACAGCAAAATAAAAAAACTCCCATACACCAATGTAAAACGCAGATCAATTACATGCCCAACACGTACAATAAATGCTATTTAAAAACGCCCATATAACAGCAAAACGCAGGTCAATTTAACGTCCAACACATATAATGAATGCCAAATCAAAATGCAGCATGCACAACCCATAATGCAAATGCCAAATCGGAGTTCATGAATGCCGAATTGAAAACCAGAAGGCAGAAGGTCGAATCATTCTCCAGGAATGCCAAATCGAAATGCAGAATGCTCAATATAATAATGCCCACTGTATATAATAAAAACGCCCAATAACACAAAAGAAAACCCACACAGTATATCTTTTCCCCAAAAACGAGTCACTATAATCCACAACAGCCATGAAATATAAAAACAAAAATTCTAGGAATCCACATCCATTAACAATTTATCCAAACAAAATTTTCAGAACTACGTCGCAGTAAGCATTCCAAACGAAATTGACGATGAAGTTTTTCAGTAACACAATACACAGTGAATTTAGCCGTAGGGGATGGAGAAGAAAAGAAAATTACAAGGATGGAGGATTGCTCAAGGTGACGCTTGTAAAATTTTGCAGCAACATTTAAAAACACAACAATCCGTTGGATGTAATCAATTAAAGAACAACCATCTAGCCCAACGGTAACTAGCATCAATTGAAATTAAACATTCATTCGTCTAGATTTCCATTACCTAAGCAAATCTAATCATAACCTAATTCATTCTACTCTACTAAATGACGCGCGTACCTTTTCCCTTTCAACCGCCTTGATTGAAGTCCGTGCCTCGGTTGTTGTCTCGCGCTCCTGGCCGCTCCTGCTTGTTGACTGTAGCTACCTCACCGGTACCTCCCAGCCAATTGCTAGGGGTACTCTACTTCCCCCTTAGCCCCCCGAGCCGCAAAGGGGCCACACAAGATCCAGAGATAAGACTAGCTTCTCAGCTCGCCTCCAAGGCTGAGGTACCACTCCAATACAACTGAGAATTTCCCAACTCCTCACAAGCAAACAGTCAAGCCACAATCTGGCAGCGTAACATTACGCTCACCGTTCATCCACTTCTTCCTCCTTTTCCCCTTCTTTTATAGCAATTTGAGACCCACCTACTTTCCCTAAATCATTATTAATTTAATTTTTAATGACAATCCTCTAAAAATTCTCTACCGTCCAAGTGTCACTCATCCCCCATGTTTCTCCGAAATTATTTTCTTTAATTT
>ML782312.1:615083-628128 GCA_009831015.1 Picea engelmannii | reverse complement strand
TTTAATGGAGAAATTAGAAGTGGACCCAACCCTAAAATAAGGAAAGTGGGGCCAAGTGACCTAGAAGATGTTTTTAAGGAAGCTACTTGGAGAGTATAAATAAGAGACAAGGCTCTCTCATTTGAATCACACTTGAGAATATTGAATATATATAGGTGTTTGAGGTATACAAATGATATCTAAGCCGAAATTCTGAGGAAAGTGAAAAAAAGAAGGCCAAAATGCAAAGAAGGATAAATTCTTTTGATGATGCTTTCTAAGGTATGTTATTTTCAGGTCATCTCACCATTTTCTCTATAACTCTTTTTCTATAATTCTTTAGATCCTAAAATTTCTATGTAAGTGATGAAAGATATCCAAGTAGCTATGGTTTAAAATTAATCTTGTGGGTCGTTGTATTTTTGGAGTTACACTCTGTGGAAAATAGGGTTTGTGGCCAGTCCTGAAACTAGTCAAAATCAGTTGTTTCGGGTAAAAACATCATAAATTCTTCATAACAAATCCAAATTCATTCAGACCAAATTTGTTGGTTAGGGTATAGTCTATAGTATTCTTTGTAATAGTTTCTAATCGTTTCATCAAATATTTTGTGTGGGGCACGCTCTACAAGGTCGCTCTCTAGAATAAGCCAGAATTCAGCAAGGTATGCCATTTTTGCTATAAATCCTTTTCTGAGAGGTTCCAAGTAGTGTCACTTGGAGGAATTGAACAAAAAACACTGAAGAAAATTTTGTATCAGTTTCAGATCTTTATACATTACAGGTTCAAAGTTAATATTACTTCAAGTTAGGGTTGTTGACTAATCCAAAACTAGGCATGTGAGACTAAAGAAATGTTTGATGAAAATGCTAGTCTCTTGTTGTTAAAGTTAAGGAAGGTTTGCAGGAATGTGATCATATACACCAGGTCTATTACAGAGCTACAAATCATATTTGGATGATGAAATTGATGAGGGATTTTGGTTGAGGTACATGTTGAGTACATGGTAGAGACAAGTAGTTGATGAGTTGGCGCACATACATGAGGTGTATAGTTGATGATGTTGGTACATATTGATGAGTCATAGTTTATGAGTAGTTGAAACATGATTGGTACATACTTGGTACATGGTTGGATGCACTTGTTTATGGTACAGGTTGATTACAGGTTGGTGCATGGTTGATGGACTTGTTTATGGTACATGTTGATTACAGGTTGGTTCATGGTTGATGCACTTGTTTGTGGTATAGGTTGATTATAGGTTGAGGTGCAGGTTGATGCATGGTTGATGCATGGTTGATGCATGGTTCAGATTTATTGGTATAGGTTTACAGTGGTATATCTCACAGTGATAGTGTGACAATGGTTCCATCATTCTATTTCTACTTCAGGGTGGCAGGACAGGGCAAGGACAGGTGGTTGTAGCCACCTTCCGGTTGTAGCTGGAGAACATTGGGGGTTGTAGCCTCCTTCTAGTTGTAGCCAAAGATTTGGGGAGTTGGAGCTTCCCTCAGGTTGTAGCCTGAGAAACTAGGGGGTTGGAGCCTCCTTCTAGTTGCAGCTAGAAAACAAAGGAAGTTGGTGCTTCTAATGAATGTAATTCTTCACGACATATAAGAAAAAACATTCTGTGGTTTTCTCGCGATTTGGGTTTCCATGTAAAACACTGGTGTACTATGTATGTGTGTGATTGTTTATTTATTATTGCTCATTATTGGATAATAATTCTACATTGATATAACATTTGAAGAAAAAGTATTATAATTACGTTATTATTGATTCACCCCCCCCCTCTTAGTAATCCAACAATTGGTATCAGATCAGGTTCCTTCAGAAATCAGTTTAAGCACTGAAAGGTAGATCATGGAGAGTACCAACTCATATAAAAATGGAATACCACAGTTTGATGGACAAAAGTATGCTTTTTGGAGCATAAGGATGAAGGAATATATACAGGCACAGGTATTTCAAGTTTGTAAATCAATTGTAGATGGATACACAACACCAGCAGTTCCACCAACAAATGAAAAAGCAGTGAAACTCAGTGAGAATAATTCCAAAGCCATAAATGCACTTTTGAATGGTCTCAGTGATATGGTATTCACCAAAGTTGCACATTGTAAATCTGCTAAAGAGATTTGGGACAATATTCAAAATATTTATGAAGGAGATTCAAAATTCAAAATAGCAAAGCTTCAAACCTACAGAGGTCAGTGAATAGATGTCTTGACGTCGAACATGGCAGAAACCACTTGATTACCGATCAATGGTGTGAACCATTAACAAGTGCGAGGGAGATCACCATTAATGTAAATGATTCCCAAGGTACCCTAGTACATTCCAGAAAATATGAATAGATGAGCTGAGGTCGAACATTCATGGAATCATTCGATCAGGGGTCAATTATGTAAACCCACTGTCGAATGTGAGGAGGCCTGCCATTGAGGCATGCAGGTCCCAAAGTACTAACTAGTTTCTAAGTCTGATTCCCAGATAATGTGTTGGAGTCGACAGGAATAGACTCGTCAAGGGAGGGCCTTGATGTATCACCCATCAATGACATGAAACAAAGATGTAATTGGTAGATCAAATGGACATGGATTGACACAGGTTTTGAGGCAAGATACTTGGGATGGTTGACTCTCGAGGCGGATACTTCCCTTGAACACTGAGGCACAATAGAAAAACATGACATGGACCAAAACTATGCAATGGATACTGTGACTTGCGTCAGGTGACACAAAGGAGTGAAAGGAACTCAGAGGATTGGCTCAGTGCATAGGTTCAGCGGATTATGATATGTGCAAAGTGACAAAGTGTCATGTTCAAGGGTGACTCTAAGAAGTGTTGGATGTTGTTCTCAAGAGATTGCTTGGCTTGCTCCTTTCAATTTTTCCCCCATCCAGATAGATGAGTACCTCTTTTTGGTTTAATGAGCTCGAGGAGGATAACACATGCTCGATATAACTTACCTTCGGTAAGTTCCTCTTCCTTTGTTTAACGAACTGGAAGAAGTAAGGGTTCGGTCCCATATGGGTCTGTCGATGTGTTCTTTAACGAGTCCAAAGACAGAAAAATCGAAGGTTTTTCAGGATTATAGAGTTTGGAAAAACACTTAAAAGAGAGCTCTCTTAGTTCCTTTTTCATACAGTAGTCCAACGAGACCGAAAAAGGGTTAAACTATCGCTCGAAAGATGCTCTTTTTGACCTTTAAACGAGTGTGAAAGAAAGCAAGATCACTCAACAATATTTTCATATTTAGAGAGTCTGAAAAAGGCTTAAAGGAGACTCTAGGGGGGTTCCTTTTTCGTGTGTTCGTATGCGTACAGGTCCGAAAAAGAGATAAATTTTTACCTGGTTACGTTCTCATATTTTCGAGCTCGAGAACGAACTAAGACTATGCTCATAAATGAAACAAGGTGAATGATTCATTAGAACTGCCAGGAAACCTGCGATGCCAGAAACTACAAACCAGAGTTTAGTGAAGCCATTTACATCATTAGAGAAACCCAAAAATGACCATACCTTATAAAAAACTAAATTTTATAAATAACAATTGATTGGAAAAACTCATTTACCATTTCATTTGCAAGGATTTTTGGAGTAGTGGAGAATCTCAATTTGAAGCAAATCTTGTTTTTATCGGTGCCGGAGCTACGATCTATCATTTCGCTCACCGTTCGAACCAGGTAGGTGTTCATACTTTTCTCCTTCAATTGCATGGTTTCAAATTGATTTTCATGGCATTATTTATTTAAAACACAAAGCCCTAGGTCACCCCTCTTTGAACCAAATCGGCCTCCTTTTAAAAATTAATAAAATGGGGGGATTATTTTATGAAAATGTGTTAGAGAAGGGTTGTTAGGATGTCCATACCCTTGCAATCGATTGGACCGAACATTTTAGCAAAAGAAACTCATAAACATTACCCCCAATTGCCCACGCAACCCCCTAAGTCATTTTGGATTTTTAACACGTTTTTATCATTATTTGGCAAACATTAAAGGGTCTGGTGGTCAAAAAGAGTGATTGGTTGCTTTTAGATGACATGGGAACTTTGTTTCATGTTTTAAAATGCTTTTGAAAATTGCCGAAATTACAAAAACGTGAGGAATGATGAAATTCTTGATTTTTTGTTTTGTAGGCAACTTCGGCAATCATGATTGAATGGAAAGAGAGGGAACATGAGATGGATGATTTAGCCTCTCTACGAAGTCCTCGTACACGAGCCTCTTTGCGGGCCTGTGGCTTGCTCAATTTTTTCAAATTGCAAAAAATGAAGAGAGAGATTCTATTTCTTGAGCACATGATTGGCCTTTGAGATGTCGCAGAACAGGGATTCCGTATCGGCACACAACTCCTAACCATTGAGTTGGAAGATGTGTGCTTTTTGACCGACCTCTCGAAAAGAGGGGTCCCCATATATTTTACTGGGCAGAGGGAATTACCTGAGTAGGTGGACGTGTATCTGGCATGCCACTGCGTTCCGGGAGCAAGGTTGGTAGGGGGCAGGATCCCTATCAAGGATATACGGGATCTACCCTTCCGGTCTATACTATTCGCTATCACAAGTGTGACCGGTAGCACTAGTGCTCATTTGGCATCGAGATCACAGGTGGCCTATGGTGTTCAGTGTTTGGAACCAACACTGTTCAATTGGAGTGCAGCGTTCCTTCGGAATTTGAAGGAACAGATCTCACGGTGCAGGACTGGTCAAAAGCAGTTCGGCTATGGCTCGTTTTTGGTCTCGTTTTTCTTAGAGCACATCCTTCAGATGCAGCCTCAGATAGCACTGGAAGTACGACCAGTGGATGAGCCTGATATGGAGAGGTGGACTAGTCTGTCTCCAAGGCTAGTATCGGAGTCAGAGTTCCACTTTACTGGTGATTTCTTTACCTGGTTGAGACGACAGTACCTCTGGATCGAGGACTTCCCTTATGCCGATGTAGACTTCTGTGGGAGTATGGACTTGATTTTTCCCGTGGGGGAAGATTGGGATGAGTCAGGTAAGAGACTAAGCCATACCTTGTCTAGTTTTTTTTTTTTTTTTTAAGTTTTTTGATGTATATGTATTTTTTTTGGGTATGTAAAAGAGTTTTAACAGATGTTTTGTTTCCAACATGCAGACAAGGGAGCGGTGCACCCAGCTGATATACCAGTACCAGGGCGTCGTGGATGCGCCCCAGTTACAGCAGACCTAGCAGTACCGGTGGTGGGTCTCCGGGAGGTTGAGAGGAACCTCCAAGGCCTTATGATGGGTATCCCTCCTCTGCGGAGAGGGGATGTGCCTTTACATATGTAGTGGCACACTGTAGGGGTGCCAAATAATATCAATTCTTTGTTGAGGCATGTAGTGCATGCAGTAGTATGTTACTCACAGCACAACGCAGTGCGGGGAGATTAGAGTCTCCCTGTGATCATGTTTTTGTATACCTTGTCAGGCGATGTTGTATGGGTGGATGGACCCAATATTTTGCTCTCTTACACACTTTTTTGATGTAATACAAACATTTCAATCACGCCATATATATATATATATATACAGTTTCGAGTTTTTATTATGCCAATGATTTGTACATGATGATGTTTGTGATGTGTTTTAATTTACATGCAATGTACAGTTTTGCTTTCCTTAAATCTTATATGTGGGCAAGATACCGATCCATAATATAATTAGCTAATGAATCTGAAACACTATTAAGTTCTCTCAGATTGTGTCTATATTCGATGTAATCGAACATTTGTTCGAGACGACGAACTTGCAAGTGTAGGCGTAGCAGGATAGGATTACGGATCGTGTAGATGCAGTTGAGTTGAAAAACCACCAGTTGGGAGTCTAAGTAAATAATGATGCGAGAAATACCTAGAGAGGAAGCTTGGGTTAGTAGTCCAATGACAGCATGATATTCTGTCGTATTGTTGGTTGCTATTCCTAAACAAATGCCTCCTGAACTCACCACTTGGTCAAATTGGTAAATAACCCAAGTTGCTGAAGCGATGTTCCAGGTATGTCGGCTAGCACCATCTGCGAACCCGAAAAAGATAGGAAAGGAAGACGTCATTTGTGCATGAAAAAACAGGCACAGTCATGAGTGGCAACGCTAAAGACTTGAACATGTGAAAGAAATAGACACACCAAAACTAAATACAATAATGTACAAAGTACAATATGCTAGGTGATCTAGGCATAGTACTTCTTAAGGTAAAGCCCGTTTCGGGGCTCTCCTAGGGAGATTCCGTCATGATCAACTAATTCGTAGGCACCTTTTTGTAGGACATGCTTCACGATGTAGGGACCGTGCCACATGGGTTCTAACTTTCCTATCCCCAATTTATCGTGAGCTTGGTCATAAATAAGGACTAAGTCTCCTTCCGCGAAAGTCCGAGGGTGGACGAATTTTTCATATTGAATTTTAATTTATTTTTGATGTGCTTCATTGACAAGAGCAACATCGCGACGCGTTTCGTCCAGTTTGGATAGGTACAAAAATCATTCTTCTTCGGCGGAAGTATGAGGCAGGAGTTCTACTTTTAGTTTGAGTGATGGAATCTCACACTCGATCGGTAGGACAGCTTCAATGCCATAGACCAACTGGAAAGGAGTGAATCCAATTGAAGTTTTCACAGAGGTGCAATAGGCCCAGAGAGCGGAGAATAGTTGTAGATGCCATGATGTTTTGTTTTCCCCTACCATGTGTTGGATCATGGTTTTTAGGACTTTGTTGATAGCTTCAACTTGTCCATTCGCTTGAGGGTAGTAAGGGGATGAGTTTTCATGGCGAAAACCCAATTTGACATGTAACTCGCTCATCATCTGGTTTTTGAAGTGTGCACCGTGGTCAATGACAATGGCGCATGGTACACCAAAACGAGTTATGATGTGGTTGAAGAGGAAAAGAGCTGTAGTACATCCATCATTGAGGAAGGTAGGCATAGCCTCAGCCCATTTGGTGAAGTAATCGACGGCGACGATGATGTAACTGTGCCCCCCGGATGAGGTAGGCTTACACTGCATGAAATCAATTCCCCATTTGGCAAAGGGGTCGATGGCGATAATTGGGTGCAACATCATAGGGTGGGTGTGTGCCTTCTTGTTAAAGATTTGGCAGGGTGGGCATTTTTTGACAGCCTCGATACAATATTTGAAAATCGAGGGCCAAAAATAGCCGGCACGTAGGATTTTTTGGGCTGTGGCCATACCGGAAAGGTGGCCGCCACAGGCACCAAGGTGACAATCATTCAAAATGCGTTCAGCCTCCTCATGAGTCAAACATCGCCGAAGGATGGTGTCAATACCACGGCAATACAAAGTGTCACCGAGGATGATATACTGGTGAGAGTGATGACGAATGCGTCGATGCTCTTCACGAGGGATGTTGGGCTGAAAACGTTGTGTTTGAAGGTAGAGGAGAATGTCTCCATACCAAGGATCAGAGGTGCTGATGAGGAAGAGAGATTCATCGGGGAGATAATCTCTAGGTTCGATGTTTTCATCGGCATGAGAGAAATCACAAAGGAGCTCAGCAAACACCAGGGATTTTTTAGCTTTCGCCTTCGTAAACTCAAGATCGAATTCTTGAAGAATAACAATCCATTTCGAATATTTTCCCCCAAGTACTTGATGTGTCAGGACGTGGTACATGGGGTTGGAGTCTGCGATTGTCGTGGTGGTGCATAATAAGATGTAATGGCGGAACCTTTGGACAGCGATGACAACTGCTAATGCCAGTTTCTCAACATGCAAATATCTAAGTTCGGGTCCAGATAAACTCTTGCTCAGATAGTAAATCACGTGTTCTTCGTCGTTGGAGTCTTCTTGGACCAACACCATTGCGATGGTGGAAGTAGAAGCGGCCACGTAAAGGATACAATCCTTTGTATATTCAGGTGGATGTAACAAAGGTGCATGGGTCAAAGGGTGCTTGAGAGCATCGAATGACCGTTGAGTTGTGTCATCCCAAATGAAAGGAACGTTTTTTTGCAGTAACCGCATAAATCCTTTAGTGATCTCGGCATAATTGCAGATGAAACGGCGAAGAAACTTTGGAGTTGGGTTAAATTGGTGGGTGGAGGTAAGGCTAAGATGGCCTTGATATTTAAGGGGTCCACCCTAATCCCATCTTTGGAGACAATGAAATCGAGGAGTCGACCGGATTCGACAGCGAAAATGCATTTGTGTGGGTTCAGATGAATACGGTAGAACCTACATCGCATAAAAATCGCACGTAAGTGATCTATGTGATAGGATCGATTTAGCGAATGTGAGGGTAAATCGTCGAGATACGGTTCTGCGATGTGTTTGATGTCGTGAAAAGCATACGACATGGCTCACTGGAAAGTGGCTCCAGCATTTTTAAGGCCAAAAGGTAGCTTTCGGTAGGCGAAAGTTCCCCAAGGGCAGATGAAGGTTGTCTTGTGTTGATCTGTAGGCAAGATTTCAATCTGGTTATATCCAGAAAAGCCATCCATGAAAGAAAATATTACGCTCCCGACGTGTCGATGAAGGGCGTAGGGTAGTTTTCCTTAGGACAATCTTTGTTGAGGTCTCGATAGTCAATGCAAACACGGATGGTCCCTTGTTTCTTAGCAACCAGAACGAGGTTGGAGACCCATTTGGTTAAAGGGACGGGATAGATGAAGCCAGATTTTAGAAGTTTTTCAACTTCTGCCTTTATGGCTGCGACTTTCTTGGGATGAACCGGGCGAAGCTTTTGCCGAACCAGTTTCGTGTCAGGGTAAGTTTTGATTTCATGTACGATGATCGAAGGATCGATCCCTGGCATTTCCTCGTAACTCCATGCGAAGACATCGTGGAATTCCTTGAATAAAGCGGTGTAAGAGACCACTTCGTCGGGTGTGCAATTAGCACCAAGGTTGATATTTTCCACGACACCTTCTTTGATTGAAATGTCAATCGTGACCGTAGTAGAGATGTTACCCATGTTCCCCTCAGAGAGAGTATCTGTCGTGAGGATAGGAGATTGCAGAGATTCGGTAACATCGGGGAGGAAGACAAATCATATGTCTTGGATTTATTCCAGAGGTGGGAGAAAAGAGGATCGATGGTGGTTGTCATCCCAGGGCAGATCGTCAATGCTAATCATTTCCATGATAGATTTGTCCGAAGGAAAAATATGGGAAATGTAATCGACAGCAGATGATAGGGAATCTAACCAAGAGGGCACCGAATAAGTATCGGGTGCCAATGAATGTGAATTTTTTGATGAGGGAGAGGCAGATTGAATAGCTACATATGTGGCCTTGGCTAGGCTCAGTGGCATTGTGTCACTGAGCACATCGAATTCCAAAGGACTAGGCACAATCCAGGGGTCAGATGATTCCAAGGATTGATAAGGCAAAGTCGAGATCATATTGACGATGGCAATATGATGTGAAGTAGGTGGAAGTGGTGTAGGGAAGGTACCCATGAGGCTAGAATATTTCAGTAAGCCAACACCAACTCTTTCATACGTAACTGGGTGGTCTCCCAGAAAAGGAATGTTGTTGGTAGCAGGGATGCGAGCGTCGGGTGTGCAGAAATCAAGCTGATCGATGGTAACAATTTTTCCTTGATGGGGGAATTGTACACATCGAAACACCGATGAAGCGACGGTGGTCATCGCGTAGAACCAACTTCTTCCAAGTAGTAGGTTGTAATCGAGGGGGGCATTGACCACCTCGATGTCAACAATGACAATTTTTCTGCCCAACTGAACAGCTAGGGATTGTAATAATCCGTGAGGATGAAAACCTCATCCATCAAAGGCACGTAACATGGTAGTGGATTTGTTAAGGGTGGGTGATTTCAAGCCTTTCCAATAGGCTAGGGACATGATACGGGTGGAGGCTCCCTCATCCAGGATAGTCCGATGGATTTGTTGATTGTGAACAACCACATCGATTTGGAATGCTAGCTGGTGGGAGAGTCGCAGTTGATGATCATCCAGATTAAACGTGAGGTAGTTTGATGAATTAGGATCGAAAGCACCAATAGCGGCTAAGAGTGTTCTACGTTGGCTGGGACAGTGTTGTAGAACTTCCAAGGCGGACATGGCACACGGGGCTTGGGCCAAATCTTCGACCATATTGTAGTTTTGGGCAGCCCGTGAATTAGGATTGAATGTAGATTTCCAAATGGTGCTCTTAGGAGGGCGTAGGATAGAGTCAAAAGATGGTTTCTCAATCTGGAGTGGCCCGGATGGAGGGATAACATATGGAGGATTGGCGGAGGATGGTAACGGGTCTGATGCAGAACCGTTAGCGATCTTCGGCTTATTAGGTTTAACTGGCATGTCATATGTTGCGGAGCGAGTTGTTAGATTAACTTTGTTAAACATGTAAATGTGGGCACTTTTCAAGGCCTCATCATGGGTTTGGTTGGCACTGCCCCCCGGCATGGTGGTTTGTGCAACCAAAGATTATTGCTGCGGAAAAGGCTGAGTGAGCACAGCGGGTTGTGAATTTCCCTTGAAAAGTTTGGCCACTTCATTGCGATGTGGGAATTCTCGAGTGTAGTGATCGTCACCACAAATGAGACATGGGAATTTCGGTTTTTGTTGTGGTTGTTTTCCGGCAGTAGGGGTTTGCGGTTGGGTCTTGGGTTGCTCATTGTTGTTGTTATTATTTGGTTTATTTCTCACTTTCTTATTGCCCCCAAGTTGTTGTGAAGGGGTTTATTGGACCGTGTTCACATCAGAGACCTGAGTTTGAGGTGGGGTAGAAGAGGGTGCAGTCGAACTAGGAGCGACTGTGGAAGCGGGTCGTTGTATTGTTCCAGTGGACTGAGTAGTAGATTGAGTTTTGACGGAGCCAATAACTCCATCCGCATGCGAAGCAGTCGATGGTTTGTATGGATCATTAGTGGCATGGGTAGCATTCGGTATCAACTCATATAGAGTACCAGATTGTGAATAGACTAAGTCTAAGTATTGAGCCCGAGCAATGGCTTCTTCCTCAGTGACTACGCCACCCATGGCAACATCACGAGAAATCTGGGGTAATAGTGATTTCATGAACCATTCCGCTAACAATTAGTCAGGAATGACCTCTTTGATTAGCCTTCGTCGTCGTCTCCATTCATGGATATGATCGGAGATATGTATGGAAGTTGTCTGGCGAAGAGAGGTTAATAGTTCGGTACCCATCTCGTATCAAATGGGTAGTTGAAAGTGTGTGAGGAAGGACATGGCAATGGAGTTGAAGTCATGAAAGGATGCACGTGGTAATTCAATGTACCATTTTGCTGCGGAACCTGTGAGCGTTCGTTGGAAAAGGTGCAAACGGATCGAATCGTCCATGAGGGAGTTGGATGAAAACCACAAATGGAAGGTCATCACGTGATTGTTTGGGTCTTCTCCAGGATTTTTGTCGAATTTTGGGATATCAGAAGGAAGTTTAGCTGGGATAGCTGGCCAAACCGGAGAATGATAAATGGGATCATTCGTTAACCGAGACAAGTCTGAGAGGTCCAGGGTGGCTAGAAAAGGTAGTTGTCGGTTAACCTATGGGTAATGCTGGTGTGGCAAAGGGACACCAGTGGGGCCCAATACTGGGTTATGTGGATAATTATAACTTGTGGGCCCTCTCATGTGAGGTTGGTTTTGACCAAGGTACATAGGATTTGAGATGTTTTGAGAAGTATTTGTGAGCAGAGGATAACCGGATGGGTTTTGTGGATTATAGGGTGGGTTTGGCATTTGTCCATAAGGGGGTGGTTGCGGAGTCTGAACATTTTGTCCCATGGAAGCATGTGAATTTCCTTGAAAAGGGACGCTCCACGGGTTGGGTGTGGCAGACACATTTTGTCCTTGTGGTTGATGGTGTACTCTGGATTGAGGCTTCCCCCTAGCATGAGGGTGCCCCCCGAATGGAATTTGTCCTCCAATGGGAGGATGCCCCCCAGCATTAGGGTTCCCTCCGAATGGAATTTTTCCTTCGGAGGGAGGATGCCCCCCATTTTGAGGTAGACTTCCCAGGATTTGAAAGCCACATGTCAATGACGGACCGGTGCCACCGATCGGGTTAGGACCACCAAGACCAGTCCCTCCGGGTTGTTGGATAGGTATGGAACTTCCTGGTACAATTTGGGTAGTGGTTTGGGCAGTGGTGGTAGTGGAAGCATTCAATGCCCTAAATCCAAAAGGGAGTGTAGGTCTTTGTGTTACAGGTGTGCCAATCAGGGCTTGATTAACTACCGCATTACCGGCATGGATAGCCGGAATGTGTGGGGCCATTGTCAAATGGGCTATCTAGAGGGGAATTGTAGGCCTTAGGCCAACGGATGGTATGTTCGGACCAACGGTTGGTGTGGCTATAAAAGTGGTAGTACCGGTGAAGTGATTTGGGGGTACAGTATAGGAAAAATATGCGTCAGCACCTTCTCCTGTCCCATAAAGATCTTGCACCAAGCGTGGTGGGCTCCGAACAACGTCCACAGTCCAAAAAGGGTCACTGGCTAAAGGGTTTTGAGAAGACCCGGCCGGAATGTCAAAAGGATTGATGACCACAAATTCTCCAGTGGAATTCAGGTGGAGGATCTGTCGTTCGTATCCCTCCGGAATGAGATAAGCTTCCGGAGATTCTGAGACAATTCGGAAATTCTCCAGAGGGATGGGAACTTCTTCCTGGGAAGTTGTAGCATTATGAACCTCGCTCTGTTGAGGAGATTCCTCCGTAGAACGAGGGGGTAAAGGGGTGTTTCCTTCCATATTCTCTGGAGGAAGTCCCTGTAGCCTCTGTGAGTGGCGTGGAGGGTCGATGTTGGCAGAGAAGAGTCGGCGAAAGAAATCTATGGCCAACTAACGAAAAGAAACAGCACACGCTAAAAAATCTAAGAATCACAACCAAGCAAACAGGACCTTCTTTTGATGACCATACTAGTTGGTGATGAAATCCAATGTCGCGTGATCAAGTCCAGAAGGGGCGGGGATAGGGTGGAACAGTTACAATGGTGACCTGCTTAACAGACTTACTCCTTGGTGCAAGCTTCCACGCAGTAATTGTGGATTTACCCTCCAAGGAGCCCGAGTGAGTTTGACCAATGTCTGCTCCAGGTACAGTGAGACTT
>ML782312.1:591171-607220 GCA_009831015.1 Picea engelmannii | reverse complement strand
AGGAAAGTGAAGAAAAGAAGGCCGAAATGCAAGGAAGGATAAATTCTTTTGATGGTGTTTTCTAAGGTATGTTATTTTCATGTCATCTCACCATTTTCGCTATAACGTTTTTTCTATAATGATTCAGATCCTAAAATTGCTATGCAAGTGAGAAAACATATCCAAGTATATGTGGTTAAACATTCAGCTTTTGGGTCGTTGTATGTTGGGAGTTACACTCTGTCGAAAATAGGGTTTGTGGCTAGTCTGAAATTAGTCAAAATCAGGTGTTTCGGGTAAAAATGTCATAACTTATTCATAATAGATTCAAATTCAGTCAGAATAAATGTGTTGGTTATGATACAACCTATAGTATTCTTTTTAATAGCTTCATATCATTTCATCAAATATTTTGTGTGGGGCACGCTCTACAAGGTCACTCTCTAGAATAAGCCAGAATTCAGCAAGGTATGTCATTTTTTCTATAACTCCTTTTCTGAGAGGTTTCAAGTAGCATCACTTGGAGGAATTGAATAAAACACACTGAATAACATTGTGTATCAGTTTGATATCTTTATACATTACAGGTTCAAATTTATTATTACTTCAAGTTAGGGTTGTTGACTAATCCAAAACTAAGCATGTGAGACTAAAGAAAAGTTTGATGAAAATGCTAGTCTCTTGCTATTAAAGTTAAGGAAGATTTGCAGGAATGTGATCATATACACCAGGTCTATTACAGAGCTACAAATCAGATTTTGATGATGAAATTGATGAGGGCTTTTGGTTAAGGTACATGTTGAGTACATGGTTGAGACAAGCAGTTGATGAGTTGGTACACATACATGAGGTGTATAGTTGATGATGTTGGTACATATTGATGAGTCATAGTTGATGAGTAGTTGACACATGATTGGTACATACTTGGTACATGGTTGGATGCACTTTTTTATGGTATAGGTTGATTACAGGTTGGTGCACGGTTGATGCACTTGTTTATGGTACATGATGATTACAGGTTGGTGCATGGTTGATGCACCTTTTTATGGTACATGTTGATTACAGGTTGATGCATGAATGATGCACTTGTTTGTGGTACATGTTGATTACAGGTTGAGGTACAGGTTGATGCATGGTTGATGCATGGTTCAAATTTATTGGTATAGGTTTACAACGGTATATCTCACAGTGATAGTGTGATAGTGGTTCCATCATTCTACTTCTACTTCAGGGTGGTAAGACAGGGAAAGGACAAGTGGTTGTATCCACCTTTCGGTTATATCCAGAGAACATTGGGGGTTGTAGCCTCCTTCTAGTTGTAGCCAGCGATTTGGGGAGTTGGAGCTTCCCTCGGGTTGTAGCCTGAGAAACTAGGGGGTTGGAGCCTCCTTCCAATTGCAACTGGAAAACAAAGGAAGTTGGTGCTTCCAATGAATGTAATTCTTCAAGACATATAATAAAAAGCATTCTGTAGTTTTCTCCTGATTTGGGTTTCCACGTAAAACACTAGTGTACTGTGTATGTGTGTGATTGTTTATTTATTACTTCTCATTATTGGATAATAATTCTACATTGATATAACATTTGAAGAAAAAGGATTATAATTACGTTATTATTGAGTCACCCCCCCTCTCAGTAATCCAACAACATCAACCCAACTCCACTTAGTTTGAAGAAATACTTACACATTGTAATTAGGTAGTAATAGTTAAGTTGTATCTACATGATCTGATTGAAAGCTAAATATTGAACTTCAGAGTTGAGATCCTAGATAGGTAGTCGAACCCTCTTTGGATAGAGATAAACAGACGGATTTTTGAATGTAAAAGGGTTTTTTTTTTTAGGGGATCAAGCATCGAGATTTTGCCTGGGCCTTGAAGCATAAAATTGTTAATTTTCCCACCTGGTGAATATAATTTTTGGTTTCAGACTGTGTTTTCTCAAATCTTGTGTGCCTTCTTATCTTATCTAGATGCAAATTAAATAATAATTATAACTTATACCATACATTATCTTCTTGATAAATTATAGAATACACTATATTCTTGATGTCTATGACATCCATGTTACCTTATCATTGTATTGATTTGGATATCACATAGCTCATCAACCTATAGGTTAGTTCACCAATAACTCATATCCATGTATATACATCATAATTTCATATAATAATTCATATCTGTATTGACGTTCAATTAAGAAATGTATGTTTATTTTTATCATGTCTTACATATGTTATGCATTCACAACATAACTTTGAATTGGTATCCATGTACCCCTAAATTCCACATATTAATTTGCATGTTTAAAAAAATCAAAGAGGTATCATCATCATGAGCATATAACAATGAAAATAATAGTATGCAACACATAAATAGGTCAAGATGTACACTTGTCACATGTCTATATCAACATTGTTGATTCCAAACAGTTATTAAGCAATTAATTACTAAGATGAGCAAAAACAAAGTTCTATCTACCTAAGGCCAAAATATCAGGCATTACATACACCCACCCTTCAAGAAACTTCATCCCGAAGTTATGATCATTCAAAATATGAGGAGAATTTTTGACACAACTTTTATGTGTCTTTCATGATAACAAACCTTGTGTTATATTGGTCCCATTGGACCTTGACTTGATTAAAACATGTCGAGGCTATTAATATATTGATTGCAACTATGCCTATTTAGCAGGAACCTAACTAAGTCTCGACACTATTTCATTACCACTTGTAATTTAATTAATGAAAATCCACTCTTCTCTTATATATTTATTCTTCCTAAGTTTCATATTGGAGCCTTGTATTTAAAGTATAGTCTATTAGTTTGATCTTCAGCCAAAACCTTAGCTTATCATCAGTTATTTAGTTAAGTTAATCTTATATTTAGTTCAATATGTATTTCATCACATCATACATACAATCCTACCTTGGATACCTTGATAATTATAAACAATCATGATTGAATTTGATTATTTCTCTAGTTTGACAATACATATGCCATCACCCATGAGATTGGCACACAAAAGTTTGAACCATGCTTAGGAACATAGACTAAGATAATGTTAATTGATTGTCATGTGATGTCATCACTTTTTGGTTTTTTTGTTCATTGTCCTTGATCTCTCTTTCCTCTTAAGTCATATAAATTAGATCTCGACCAAGTTAATAGTTGAGTAGGATTATATTCATCATAGTTGAGAAAATGATTCTTTCTATCCATATTTAATTTTTACCAATGTGCCTATACATAAAGAGCACCATTTCGACACATGAGTTCTAGTGAAAATTTCTATACCAAGAATAAATTACCAAGGGTTCATTCCAAACTCTTTAGTCACTTGTCCTTAAGGTATTCTCTTCTCGCAATTGCACTTTGTATGTCTCACAAGTATATCATCTATACCTACATAAATCCTACTAACTATAGCATATAACTATTTTATTGTCCATCTCTATCACTTTCAAGTTCCTTCCCCTTACTATGAAATAATTTTTAACGATGGAAAGTGTTTTCATCATTCCTTATCTATATTTTATTTTATTTTTCAATTAGAGTTTCTTCATAGGGAAAAATCCTTCTTGGTGAGCAAGCAGTTGCTAAACTAATTAATGCATTTCAAGATGTGAGCTACCATTTAGAAAACTCACCTCTCTTACAAGGGACTTATTCATAATAAACCATGACACTCCATTGTGATCCCTACTACCAATACATTTATGGGCAAAAGTGACATCCTTCCAATGGAATACTCCCTTTTCTCAAAGCATTATTTCATTCATTTTTCTTAGTTAACTAGAATTAGCTAAGGTACTTATCACTCATCTTACTAACTTGTAAGTGGTCAATATATTTCTTGTAACAATGATCTGTCCTTCACTCTTAGCATTACTAAGGTTAGATTCTCCCTCATTATCAATACAAACCATGCTTATGACTATGTTTCCATTCGAACTTAAGTTTACTAAAGGGCCTCTTCTTACTGAAAAATTAGAGGATGAATCGTAAGTCATACTTTATGCAATGTTTCCCACACCAACATTTATTTTCTAGGTTACAAGATTTGTTTCAATACGATCACCCTAACCTTAAAACATGTAAATTGGACTTTAACTATAATTTTCACTTTGAGTTATCTATTCCATACTCTAGGAAATAGGTTCCACACTCTATCTTGAAATGGTTTCATAATTCTATGCTTACAATCGTTGTGTTGCTCACAATGCCATGTACTTTGGTAATGCTTTGAATGCATTAATATTTTTCATGGGACCCACTCTTATGGTGACTTGGGTTGAATATCAATTGTCCATCTTGGTTCTTAGTTAAGGATATATATACACATCTTTACCTCTCATCAACAACACCCTAACCATTAATATATATAATTAAGTTATATTTTATAATAATATCATTATTCTATATACACTTTACATTTATAAATTTTTACATCCTAATATAAAATTATTTAATATTATATAATAATAACTATCAATATATATATATATATATATACTAAAATTTTCCATAATAATCACTTTTATTATTGTTATATATTTACTATCTACTCTTAAATCATGTTAGAATAAATAAATAATTCATATATATTTATATCTCAATTAACATATATACACTTAAACGTTCCTTAATACCCACTTTTATTATTTTTATATATTTATTCTCTATTGTGAAATCATATTATCTATAATGTCCCCCACCTCTTGATGAAGAGGTCTGGAGAGACTCAATAGTCTAGCTATCCCCACTAGACTATAGTCTCATGCATCTTGGGGACAAAGTCAACCATAAGTCACTTCCTAAGAACAATGTTATATTATTGAGTTGACTTTGTGTGAAAAAGGGTAACGCAACGAAAGAACATAAAAGGTGGAGTTAATATAGGAGTTAACCCTAGGGGTTAAATAACTCAACATAAGAATAGATTGGAGGTGTAAAAGAAAGAAAGGGCACACTTCTAAGGCATTCTGGATTATTATCGTATTTTGCATTTGGGCTCTTGAGCATGAGAAATTTTGAGGGTTTGGGGACTAAAACCCTAGAGATCAACTCAGTGGTGAAATATCCCACCTTTATCGATCCAATCTTGGTCCTGGAGGTGAACCAATCCTCCCACACCATTCTACAATGTTACAAGGGTCAGATCTATTGGTAGAGATAGGCTAGTGCACAACCTAGGGGGTTTCCAGCAGGAGGGCGCACCACCTTGTGAAGATCAGTTCGATCTCAAGTAAGGAGGAATATTTTTGGCAAAGGAACATTTCAGTTTTGTTCGTATGGTCCAGGGCCTCATTTCTAGTCTATTCAGGAGGAGGTTTTCCCAGCAGATTATTTCTTGGAGCTTGGAACAACTTGGAGGAGAGAGGGGTGCACTACAGAAGGAGGTTTTCATCATTTGGTGGCCCATATATTTATAGGTCATATTGAGACTTCACCAACTGGATTTTCTTGGCCCAATCTATCGTTTTGATGATTTGTGTAGCAGTTGGAGGCTTCTAAAGGTGAGGCGGAAATATTGGAGATTTAGTCAACTAGGGGGGCACAAACTATTGAGGGTTTGCTCATTAGGAGAGACATAACTTCACCCTTCAGTATGAAACTTTTCCAAGGGGGTTCTAGTAGCTCGACCTACATTCCAGGAAATATTGGAGTGATTTGGAGAACGGGAAGAGGAGGTCCAAAACTTAGGGGGTCTGCAACTACCATGACAATGCACAACTCAGCCAGTTGGAGGGTTTTGGAACTATATTGGATCAGGGTCCCACATCATCATTCTTCTCTTGCAGATATTAGCCTTTGGAGGATTGGACCTTCTCTTTAGAGGGCCTTTGAACAAATATTATCATTGTATTTTATATTATTGTAGTAGTTGGCATCCCATTTTGGATATTATTGGGGTTTTCTTCTAGATCTGCAAATCTCTTGTTACAAGGATCTATCTACTATCTAAGTAAAGGTTAGATATGACATTATTATCTCTATGTTGGTGTTCCTTATTGTATCTTGTCTTGTTTATGGTATATACTTCAGATCTTTTGTTTCATTTATTAATCATCATCATATAAACCCTAATGCGCAACTTCGTGAGAAAACCTGTAAACACATAAGCAAGCGCAAACAAACAGTGAGCAGTTAGTGTTCCAAGCAAAACAAATGGCTTGGGAACATTACAGTGGTATCAGAGCATTGATCTTCCCATTCGATGGGGATTAATGAATGAAAAAGTTTAGTGGTATATACATGGGAATATGTAGGAAGCAGACAGGTGAAACAAAGGCAAAGATGGAGGGTTTAGGTGAGGACAATGAGCCACATATTCTAGCAGGTTTTGCAAAGGAGTTACAACACTCCATAAATCAGACAGAAAGTGCACTTTTGAACCATCTACATGAGAACTAGGAAGCCATGCACAGGTGACAGTTTGAAATGAGGGAGACTTTGGAAAGAGTGAATGCCAGCTAGGAGAAGATTTCAAAACTCCTATTATAGATTACCCATGCAAGAAAGGGACCAAAAGTGTATGCAAAGTGGGAAGCCAGTGGGTCTTATGGGGGAACTAGACCTCACCAGGAGCATATCCTTCACTCTAACATTGAGGGACAGATTTTTGGAGGTGGATCACCTTAGGAGCCAACACATAGTAGGGCCACCCCTAGACCCTACCTACCCATAGTCTTGAATAACCAACCACAACATAACTATGAGGATGAAATTGAGGACAAATTTGAGAAGTACACCAAGGAATATCATGCATTGAGTGTAGGGTTCCATAGGCAAGTCATGTTGGATCAGTATTGTGGAATCAAGTTCAGGGGTAATCCTAAACAATATCAAATACCTAACTATGAATTGGAGCACAGGGAAATCAATATGGAAATTCCCTACTTTGATGGATCTTCCAAGGTGATTGCGCAAGAATGGGTGCAAAAACTTGATATCTACCTACAAATAAACCCCATGAGAGAGATGGATTCCATCAAGTTTTCCACCATGTACTTGGAGGTAAAGGATCATGATTGGTGGTACCATGGGTTAACTACACTGGGACACAATTAGATCACATCTTATATAGATTTTACACAGAGGCTCATTGACATGTTTGACCAGGGGGATCCAGAGCTACCTTTTAGGGAACTCACCTAGCTTAGAAAGAAATGATCACCAGAGGTATACATTTAAGAGTTTCAGAGGATATAAGTTATGGTACAGGATGTGTCTCAAGCGATACTTATGATTATATTCATAGAAGATTTGATGGAGCCTTTGAGGGGTTGGGTCAAGGCTTTTAAGCTTGCCAACTTGCATGATGCAATATGGAAGACTAGGGACTTGGGACCAGCAAGAAAGAAGAGATTTACCCCTAGATATCCTCTAAAATAAGGGGGTAGAGACCAAATACCTCCTATGAACCAAGGAGGGAGAGACCAAAGGTGGTTTGACTGGGGAAGAGGTGGAATGGATGAGCCCAATCGGAGGGAATTGAGAAGGAAGCAATTGTGCTTCACCTACAAAGAGCCTTGGGATCCAACACACAAATGAATGGGCAAGGGAAAGGATCACTACATTGAGGTGATCTCATATGATCAGGAGGAGGAATATTTTTTCCATCTACATAACATAGAGGAAGATCCCACAGGATATACAGAAGAGGAGGATGCAAGTCACGACCTTTCAATAGATGAGAAGGTGACACTAGAATCCATCAACGGAGTACATAAATTCAAGACTTTCAAGATAAGAGGGGTGTTACAAGGGAAGAACGTATCATTTCTCATTGATGGGGGTGCTTCACACAACATCATTGATTCATACCTGCTATAGAGGAGACACACCTACAATTGAGTTTGAGGGATTTCATGTGGAGGTAGCAGGGGGGCGCACCATGCCTTGTGACAGATACATTTAGGGAATGAAAGTTACACTGGGAAGGCATGATTTGGCACATTATTTCTATGTTATGGACCTTCCATAAACCAACATCATCCTTGGAGTACAATGTATTAGTACGTTGGGTCCAATCACTACACATTACAATACCATGGAAATGTCTTTCACAAAGGAAAATGGGAAAAAGGTGGTTCTCAGGGGCATGACAGGAAACACACCGAGAGTAGTGAAAACAAAGTGCACGGAGGCCATATTTAGGAGGGAATAAATTGCATATGAAACATATTGTAGAGTATCGGTTAGGGTGGATAATAAAGGGGAAACTCACTACTCGCCAAAGATCCAAAGAATCATTGATAGGCACAACAAGCTTGTTGAGCCCATACCACCAGGAGCACCACTAGATAGGGAGTTTGAGCACATCATACAGTTAGAGGAGGGTGAGAAACCTGTCATCACTACTCCCTATAGACACCCCAACAAGTATAAATACGATATTGAGAATGCCACTAAAAAACTACTAGACATGGGCCACATTAGGCCAAGTTCCAGTCCCTTTACATCTTCAGTGATATTGGTGAAAAAGAAGGATGGGACCATGCGCATGTGTATTGACTACATGGATTTAAATAAGAAGACAATCAAGAATAGATACCCCATCCTGAGGATTTATGAGCTATTGGATGAGCTCCATGGGGTTGTATACTTCATAAAGATTGACTTGCGCTCTGGCTATCATCAGATAAAGATGAGGGAGAAAGATGTCTCCAAGACTACTTTTCGATGTCACTATGGACACTATGAGTTTTTGGTTATGCCTTTTGGGTTGACTAATGCATTAGCCACCTTCCAATATTGCATAAATCATGTTTTCAACAATCAATTGATAA
Source organism: Picea engelmannii (assembly GCA_009831015.1). Lineage (NCBI taxonomy): Eukaryota > Viridiplantae > Streptophyta > Pinopsida > Pinales > Pinaceae > Picea > Picea engelmannii. The sequence continues at coordinate 598,444 of ML782312.1, read as the reverse complement.
ATTTCCTCTTGGTATTCTTTGATGACTTGTTGATCTATAGAAAAACCTGAGAGGAGCACCTTCAACATGTAGAGCATATTTTGGATATTATGGAAGAACAATCCTTATATGCTAAGGAATCCAAATGTGATTTTGGGATGACAGAGGTCCTTTATTTAGGGCACATCATTGGATTAAATGGGTACAGGTACACCAAGAGAAGATACAAGCTATACTTGATTGGCCCACACCTAAGACACTCACAGAATTGAAAGGATTTTTGGGCATCTGTTGCTATTACAGGAGGTTTGTCAAGGGATTCTATCAAATTTTCTCACCTTTGACCGACTTGACCAAGAAAAGGGCATTCAAGTGGAGTCCAGAATCACAATTGACTTTTGAAAAAATAAAGAAGGTGCTGAGTACGTGTCCAATATTGTCCCTACCATATTTCGCACAACCTTTCACAGTAGAGTGTGATGCCTCAGGGGAAGGCATTGGAGCAATGCTTATGTAGAATAGGCACCCTATTGTTTATGAAAGCCGAAAATTGAGAGGTATTGAGCTCCTATACACCATTTATGACAAATAAATGCTAGTCATCATGCATGCATTAGCTAAGATCAGGCAAGATTTGGTTGGGAAAAAGTTTGTCATGAGGACAGATCACAACAGCCTCAAGTACTTCCTAGATCAGAAGGACTTAAATGAGAGGCAACATAAGTGGGTGAGAAAAATCCAGTCCTATGACTTTGACATTGAATTTGTCAAAGGGAAGAATAATGCAGTGGAATATGCCTTATCCAGAAGACCATCAGTTTATGCCATGACCGAAATCTCAGTGGACTGGAAGGCCCACCTTTTGTTGGAATACTCAAAAAACCAATTTTCATGCAAATTGATGGATGGACAGGTACAATATGAAAACTTTATAATCATGGATGACATCATATACTACAAGGACCGAATTTTTTTGGTCCCCGAGTCAACCTTTAAGGCCAAGGTGCTAGAATCATGACATGATTCACCAGTAGCAGGGCATCAAGGGTTCATCAAGACTTATAGGTAGATATGGGAGAGATTCACTTGGAAGGGATTGAAAGAATATTTGATGCACCACATCAAGGAGTAAATCTCTTTTTAGGTAAACAAAGATGAACTCACTCACCCAATAGGATTACTACTATCACTTCCCATCCTGGAGCACAAATGGGAAAGCATATCTATGGAGTTCATCACAGGGTTTCCCAAGGCTCAGGGAAAATATTGCATTTTTGTGGTAGTAGACAAGTTGACTAAATTTACGCAAGTTTTCTCCATTTCCACATACTACAGTGCAACACAGGATGCAAATCTATTCTTTTGGGAGGTCTTCATATTGCATGGTTTATCCAAAACCATTGTGAGTGACATGGACAACAGGTTTATGAGCACATTTTGGAAAGAACTCTTCAGTTTGGTAGGTATGACCTTAAATCTTAGTACCAAGTATCATCCTCAAACAGATGGCCAAACAAAGATAGCCAAAAAATGGGTTGAAGGCTACCTCATAAATTATGTGGCAGGGAAACAAAATGCATGGGTCAAATGGATTCATTTGGGGGAGTATTTCTACAACACCACCCATCATATGTCCATTGGTATGCCACCATTTAGAGCCGTATACATCTATGACCCCCTCTCATTTGTTGAGATTGTCTTTGGAAACAATAGGGCTCCCATGGTTCAGGATTGGATTCAACAGAGTCAGGAAATAAGATACAGGAAAAGAAGCACAATGTGGAGCGCACATTTGAGGTCGATGACTTGGTTTATTTGAGGCTTCAACCATATATGCAGACATCCATTAATATAAGTGGCACAGAGAAAATCCAACCTCGATTTTTCGGTCCATATAGGGTCAACATGAAGGTAGGGGTCGTGGCATATGAGTTTGATCTACGACAGGGCAGACAAATACACAATGTATTCCATGTGTCTTGTTTGAAGACAACCATTGACAAACACATCATTCCTATTGAGGAATTTACACCCTTGGATGAAGAAGGACAGTTGGTTTTGGTACCGGAGGAGATACTAGAAGTATGGGAGAAGAAGTTGAGTAAAATAAGCATCAAAGAATATTTGGTCAAGTATAAGAACCTACCCATAGAGGATGCCACTTGGGAAGGGGAACAAATGATTCAAGAGACAGGTCCATAATTGCTTGTGGGCAAGAAATTTCTAGTAGGGGAGACTGTAATGTCCCCCACCTCTTGATGAAGAGGTTTGGAGAGACTTAATAGTCTATATATCCCCACTAGACTATAGTCTCATGCATCTTGGGGAAAAATTCAACCAAAAGTCACTTCCTAAGCACAACATTATATTATCGAGTTGACTTTGTGTGAAAAAGGGTAACTCAATGAAAGAATAGAAAAGGTGGAGTTAAGCTAGGAGTTAACCCTAGGGATTAACTAACTCAACATAAGAATAGAGTGGAAGTATAAAAGAAAGGAAGTGCACACTTCTAAGGAATTCTGGATTATTACCATATTTTTCATTTGGGCTCTTGAGCATAAGCAATTTTGAGGGTTTTTTGACTAAAACCATAGAGATCAACTCAATGGTGAAAGATCCCACCTTTCTTGATCCAATATTGGTTCCGGAGGTGCAACAATCCTCCCACACCATTCTACAGTGTTACAAGGGTCAGATCTATTGGTAGAGGTAGGCTATTGCACATCCTAGGGGGTTTCCAGCAGGAGGGCACACCACCTTGTGAACATCAGTTCGATCTCAATTAAGGAGGAAGCTTTTTGGAAAAGGAACATCTAGGTTTTATTTGTATGGTCCAGGGCCTCATTTCTAGTCTATTCAGGAGGAGTTTTTCCCAGCAGATTATTTCCTGGAACTTAGCACGACTTGGAGGAGAGAGGGACGCATTGTTGAAGGAGGCTTTCATCATTTGGTGGCCTAGATATTTATAGATCATCTTGAGACTTCACCAGCTAGATTATCTTTTCCCTATCTATCATTTTGGTGATTTTTTTAGTATTTGGAGGCTTCTAAAGGCCGGGCCGAAATATTGGAGATTTAGTCAACCAGGGGGGTGTAAACCAGTTGAGGGTTTTCTCATTATGAGAGCCGTAACTTCACCCTTTAGTATGAAACTTTGCCAGGGGGGTTCTAGTAGCCTGATCTACACTCTGAGAGAGTTTGGAGTGATTTGGAGCACATGAAGAGGAGGTCCAAAACTTAGGGGGTCTGCAGCTACAAGGATAGTGCACAACTCAGCCAGTTGGACGGTTTTGGCACTATGTTGGATCAAGGTCCGACATCATCAGTATTCTCTTGCATCTATTGGCCTTTGGAGGCTTGGATATTATCTTCAAAGGGCCTTTGAAAGGATATTATCATTGTATTGGCTATTATTGTAGCATGTGGCATCCCATTTTGTATATTATTGGGGTTTTCTTCGAGATCTGCAGATCTCTTGTTACAAGGATCTATCTACTATCTAAATAAAGGTCATATCTGATATTGTTGGATCTATATTGTTATTCCTTATTGTATATTGTCTTGTTTATGGTATATGCTTCAGATATATTGTTTCATTGCATAATCATCATCATATAAACCCTAATGTGCAACTCCGTGAGTAAATATGTAAACACATAAGAAAACAAAAACAAATAGTGAGAAGTTAGTGTTCCAAGCAAAAAAATTGTTTTGGGAACATTACATTATCTCAATTAATTTCACTATCATAGACCTCTTATTAATATAAATGTGAAAATGTAGACTTAAATGGTTTCTTCAAAATTATTGGAGAACCAAAAGTGTTTTGCTTATAAACATGAGTTCACACTACATGGTTGTAGAGTGACTTAAAAATAAATAAATTGTAGTAGGTTTTTCTTATATGTGTTGTAATTATGTGAAATGGAAGTAATGATACGACGATTGTTGGCCAAAGGGTGGTATGAGCATAAGACAATACAATTATCAACTAAAGAGCGATATGAACATAAGACAAAATAATTTTTATGATACTTTTACTCCTCTTAACAAAAGAATGGTACGAGTGTCTTAACAAAGGTGACACTTAAAGAAAATTGTGATTTTGAAAATTTCATTGAAAACAGGTTAAAAATCATATACTACATGTACTTTTAATATTTACCGAAGGCAAGTAGTGTCCTGGCTTCATGTATTGGTTAAGGTAGGCAGTTTCTAAGAAGTATATCACTATTTAATTTCCCAATAGGAAAACAAAGAAATGTTAATGGTATTATGAGCACTCTTGTCAATCATACTTGTATATGTATATTGAAACTAATAGTTGTTATAGTAGGAGAAGAAAATCAATGGCGTTGTCAGTGAAATTTAATTTTCCCAAAATAAAATAAAGTTTGTAGCATTTAGAAAAATATGAGTAAGAAGTATCTTGTCCATATCTTCCCTAACATGCACATTATATAGTAAAGGTGTCAACAATTGTAATGTTGGGTTACATGTATTACAAACTTCATTAAATCATTAAATGGTACATAAGGACATATTCTAGCTTGACATAGCAATGTACTACAAATCGACCACCCTCAAATCAAGGATCTCCCTGGCACGGTAATATCAAGGATGGGCCTCTTAAATATCATTGAATAATATTGAATTTAACATACCCTTATCAATGCATGAAGATTGGTGGTTTAATGAGGCTATAAATCATCTCACAAAGGCTATTGAATGCAATCCCATGTCATCAATGATATATGCTATTAGAGCTAGTGTGTTTGTGAATATGAAGGAACCTAATGTTTCCATTCGAGAAGCTAATGCTTCTATCAAGATAACCCAAACTCTGCAAAATGTTACAAATGATAAGGAATAGCAAGAGTTATGCTTTTTCACTGGGAAAAGGCTGCCAAGGACCTGTGCCTCTCTTCAAGGTTTGATTACGATGATGAAATATTAGTTGTACTAAAGAAGGTTGTTTCACAAAAATGAATAATTGATTTAGATATTAGATGTTTTTCACTTTGTGGGGTATCCCTTAAGCTGCTACCAAGCTTGGTAGAGAAATCTCTTCGTAGCTATGGACTCCATGCATAGAGAGAGGAAGATTGTTGGCATAATATTGTGGTTTTATAGGCCTTGGATTTCTTGAATACCCTCCTCTACAAACCACTAGATACTCACTTAATATAAGGCATAACTCTTTTATAACTTTCCCAATTATTTTCCCTACGCAAGCGCTCATATTTCCTATGACGATCTTCACTTTTATGCACATTTAGAATAGGAGACACAGTTTTCAGAAGCATCAAGGCATCTAATTCAGTTTTCAATGAACAACTTTCAATGTAAGTTTCTTTTAACCCCATTTTTTTTAGTACACTTTTTCTCTTTATTTAGTTTGGATTCTACCAAAAATGTTAATGAGTTATATCCCCAATGTCTACTTATGCTTCACAAATATGATTTTCTTCTAATTATGTCAAACTGGATTTATAGAAGAATTAGTGCATGGTCTGAGGGTTTTTTCTTGGCATGGTTTACACATTGTTTTTTCAAGGAAAAAATGGAAAACTTGATTTGGTTCTGTTCCATTTTCTGATGTTTTATGGATTGAAAGTTCTTAAAGAAACTTACCACGAGGGTGCATAGAGCAGACTTCCTCTGTTTTAGGTGTCAGGTTTCCAGGGCTTACACCAAGCATCATCCCTTTGAAACACATGCCATTTGGGTAGGTCATACTACAAGGATAATAGAGCCTTGATGGGAGGCTTATTTTTTTGTCAACCTTACAAATGAACCAATGCCTTGTGGGTGTTTTCAATTTTCTGATTTAGAGACAACATGATATGAGTTACTTTTGGGACATCTGTTAGATTTGAATTTTGGACAAACATCAGACTACTTATGACTAATATCAAGAAATATAGTTTGGAAAAGTTTTGTGTTCCTGCTCACAATGTGAATCCCCAACAACTTATGGGTAGTTAGGGATTCTATCTTTCTCTTTTAGTTACCTTGATAATATATGCTTTTACTTCTTTGAGGGATGCCAGTTTTCCACTACCATAATCTACAGGAACCCTTTAGGCTAAGCTTCTTGATTATTTCCTTCCAACCTCTCTTATTTATCATTATGAGAAACCTGCCATAATCTTTATTTATCAATATGAGAAACCTGCCATAATGTATGGCTTCTAAATTATAATAAATAGATATATATCCATATATAATTACACATGAAGTATATCTAGGTCTAGTTATATATATATATATATATATATATATATATTACATAAAAAAAAAAAATTTCATATATATATAATTTAAGGTTTATCAACATGTATATATAGTTTTGTTTTGATAGGATTTATTTAATATATATTTATAAATAGCTCTATACAATACTAAATCTATACATAAATTGTAGAATGAATATATATAAGTTCCCATATATATTACTTTGGCCAATTGTTCCCACCAATTCACACGTATATATAATACCTAGTCTAAATTTTGGTATGTTTGAATCTAACTTTCAATTGAATGTTTTTATTTTGTTTCTGTCTCTTACAGAGAAACTAGCGGCTGGAGTAAATTGAATGAGGTTGGACAATGTGTAGGATTTACTTTTTTTGCTACTTATTTAGGATGAACAATTTATGTAAATTTTTCAAATAAGTGGGTGGGAGGCCCTAGGTCTAAGTTTTGTAAACTCGCTCTAATACCAAATGTAACACCCATCTAGGATGTTAAGCAATTAATCACTCATTAAATACATATGCATTAACAACTTTGATTTAACATAATTTCATTGATTTTCATTTCTACAAATCTTTTACATTTTCTCAATGATAACTATAAATAACATGATGAATTAAGTAATCTGTTAACTCTAAGATTTAAAACTTAAAACAAAAGTACAACAAAATACCAATGAAAATACCTCCTCCATAGTCAGTTGAAGCTCATCAATTGCAATGTAGCTTTGTTAGTAGTAGGAATATGCTTCATGTTATCACATATGTTGGTAAGGGGGTGTTTTTCCCTTCAGAATGGGCACCACGACAAAGAATGACAAGAAGCGGGCTAAAAACCCACTTATCCTAAGTTTTTGTGACCGGGTGCATTATTTTAAGATGTGTGTAGGTATGAGTGGCTGAGATTTGCGTGCTCATATATACGATACAGGCTCCATACTGGACCCCTCCCCCCCCCCTGACGTTCTACCTTTAGTAGGGGGGGGGTTCAATAAGTTGTTTTCCCGTACGGGCCCCCCACTGTCGTGGCATGTTCT
>ML782312.1:531104-558971 GCA_009831015.1 Picea engelmannii | reverse complement strand
CGGTGAACTCATCCTTTCCTCCACCTACACATTGGCACGCCAATTATTTATTCATCGATAAATAGACCACCTTCCTTCGAACTTGTTTGATGCACCAACGTGCTTCAGCTAGACTTCACTGACACACATCTTTGTCACCAATGAAGTATGCGTGATCAACACTAACACATCAGTAATGTTCACACAATTATCTTCGTCGTGCCCATGCCTTCCATCAACTAACTTCCTTCCAATTTTTTCGATGCATCACATATCGACAATGTCCTTCCCTTTTTCTTTGATACACTGCATATCGACAAGGTTTGTTTCTCCCTTGTCGATGCACTTCATGTTGATAAGTTTTCCTCTCCCATCATTGATGTTCCAACAGAAGGATGTAGACCCCTCGTCGTCGCCAAGTTCATTGATAATGATATTCTTCCTCTCGCCAATGTTGACCCAGTCAGCAAGGACCATCTTTGTCTCGAGTCCTATATTATCCTCCTCTCACATACATCCTTATTTCTTTGTTCATAAGTCATTATCCTAATAATTTTGATGACTAATCTCTCCATGCCTAATTGGATAGTCGATGACTAATGTCCATTTCACCTGTTAGCACTCTTTCTATCTTGAGAAATTTCAAAGAAAACATTTGCTATGGGAACTTCCGGTAGTGCCTCTATTAAATTTTTGTAAGAGATGTTCAGGAATCCATATGCACATTCTTGTTCAAGATCTTTAGGTTCTCTTGTGGAAAAATTCAAAGTTTGGAAAATAAAAGAAAAATTGTATATTTTTGTTTTAAAAATTGATTTTTGGGTCATTTTTTCTCTCAGGATTTGACAGGCCCTTTCATGTATTTTTATATAAACATTGGGCATATTGGCCCAATCTCCAATTTAATCCTAATTATGATTATCTATCAAGTTGCACCACAAATCCCAGTGCACAAGGAAGCACACACCAAGCTCTAATTCATGTCTAAGGGAGGATCCCACAAGGGGCGCTAGTCTTTTTCACTACGCGTCGACTTTGATATCGTTCAAGACCAAGTGCCAAGCTATATAGGAGAAGGATTTTAGTGGAATAACAAGTGTTAAAATACCCAAGCATCATGTTCGAGGCAATAAATCCTGAGTTAAAATGTCAGGGTTTCTAAAAGATTTTCATTTTGTTGTCTGAGATGAAATATACAAGATGGATATCTTACATCTTGTGTGATATTTCTATCATTAGAAAATGGATCAATGTTAAATAAAGAATGAAGGCCCTTGCACTAAAAGGTGGTAAGAATTTCTCATAGTGAAATGAAGAATCATGTATCAACAAAGAAAATGAAACATCATGGGGTTTTCCTGCTATGTAGATGGTGAATGCTAATAAGATCACCCAGGTGTCGAGAATCATGTTATTCAAACAAATGGTAGTTCGTGGAAAGTGTTCAAAGTACTTTCTCATCCTCCAACCACCACACATTCCAACTCTTTGTCATTGAATTGTTGCTTGTAGATTACTTATTTCGACAGGGAATCACAGAAGGTAAAGGACACAAAGAAAGGATCAGGATACTTGGTACAATTTGAATCTCAAGATGCAAAGTTGTGTGAGGAAAACCCAAATTTCACGGTTTCCTTTTAGTAGCCCAGGGTAGACCAAGTGGGACATTTTGAGTTTGGAATCAATATCGAATTAATTGTGGTAGCAACTGAGATCCCAAGCAGAAAATAGAGATATAGGGAAAGAAAATCATTGTGTGATTGCTCTGTTTTTTTCCATTTCAAATTTTGAAGATTGATCATCTACAAATACATATACTTTCTATAGTTGACAGGATATCACAAGCTTGTAAGGAGGTGATGCAGGATCATCTCAAGCAAGCCAGTGCGGAGACAACGGACAGCTGGAAAAGCGCCCAGTACAAATTTTGAAATATCTTGAACCATTAATGAAACATCAAATGGAGACGCACTTGTATAATGTAAATGGACCTTGAGCAATTCACTCTCGTCCTTAGTAGATAGAAGGCATTTATGGTAGTTAATGCAAGTAGGTAGAATTGAATGTGTAGATTTGATAGTTTTAGAGCGCAAGAGGGAAACGAGATATAGACACCCTCATTGTTTATTGTAACATAATTCTGGAGAGCATAGAAGAGAAGAAGAGAGAGTTGTGTAGCCGACTCCATGTATAGAAGTTCTGAATTAATACAAGAAAGTTGTGATTCAGACTCATGGTGTCCATATATTCTCTGTGTATGAATCTTTGAATGTTATGCTCATGAATGTTTTACTCTTTTTGTCATGCAATTGCTTTTATGCTATGTATGATTGATTTCTTGTTGAATGTTTGAAATCTGAGAGGAAAAGGGAAAAGGAATGAGTTTCAATTGTTTCTCTATCTGAGCAAGAGTTCCTGCAAGGAGTGCAGTTGAATTGTCCATAAGGAGTGCGTCAACAAGGTGTTCAGAGGTTTATCTCTAAAAGCTCAGGAGAGATAGCTTTTGTTCTCATTCACACCAGAGGTGCAGTCAGGCATAGGAGCCATGCAATGAGTGCGTAGGCTGAGTAAAGTCTCAGAGTTTCGAATCTGAGCGAAGCACTGAAAGACTGTTGTTGCAGGTGTGTGTAGAGTCGAAGGATTTCAACACTTGGAAGTGTTTGAAAGTCTGTCGCAAGGAGTGCGTGCAAGGGTTTTCTGAAATATTCAAAGTTGGGGAAAGCTTAGAAGGAATTAGACCTTCAAAGGAGTCAAAGGAAGGTCGAAGCCAAGTTCCTTGAAAGTTGTAAGAAGGCATAGCAATGTCAGACCACAGGAGGACGAGTTCTCAGGGGAAGAGAGGGACGGTCAAAATTCTCTATTGAGAATCTGTGAAGTCCCGAGAGCCGTCAGATCTCACGAAACAGAAAGGGAGTTACCGCGAGTATTCCGAAAGGTTCTAAGCTTAGGAGGAGTAGGACCATAGATCCAAGCCACAAGGGCCATTGGATTTTCATGTGGGTTCTATATCATGATTTCGTAGGTCGAAGTTCCGTAAACTCTGCAACGGGAATCGCGATATCTCGAAACGCGAAATCCCGAAGGGACAAAAAGGTCGTGTGGGCCACAAGAATCGCGAGGTGGACAGGTGGTGCACTATTGGCATGGAGTCAAACTCCGTTGACCATTTCAGAGTTTCGTGGAGTGAAGTTCTGAATTCATTGCATTAGGATTCGCGATATTGTGAATTTCGAAGTCCCAATAGAAGTAAAGTGGCATTGAAAAGTGAACCTTGTGAGGGCGCCAAAAATTTGGAAGATCGAGTTTTGAGAATCGCGGGAACAAGTTGCTTGACACCGCGACCACCGAAATCGCGATAAGGAAAAGTCCGAAAGAGAAAGAGGAAGGGTCAGTGTTGATTGTTTTCGAGTTTCGAGGATTGAGGGATAATACACTCGACCACCGGATTCGCGGAAGTGAAAAATCCGATCTCCTAAGTGCAGAAAGAGGATCCCGCGAGAATTTGTTGTGGGTGCAGATTTTCTAAAAGGAAAATAGAAGAGTGTTTTAGAGTTCTTTGGGCCAACGAAGGGAGAAAGATCATGTTGGTGTGGACCTTCCGACCCGAGGGTTGTGGAGAGTGGCTGCATCATTAGGAGGCGTGGTGACATGATGATTATTTGGAGTAACTAGAATTGAGTGAAAGTCTTGAATCTCATGGATTCCTCTACAAGTCGATGGAACTTCTTCACTTCGACTATGTGTTTCAGTTGCTACTGATGGGAGATTTAGGAGTTTGGTAGATCAACTTTCTTTTGTGATTTACTTATGATTCTTCAACTATCTCTAGCCAAGGAGTGTCTAGAATTATCATGGCTCGACATCTTTGGAAATCAAAAGGATCATGGATAACAATGTTAAGGAGGGGTTCTCACTATTTCTAATTACCATACCACAATTACAAGTTTGAACTTTCATCTTTGCCAAGGATGTTGGATGTGCATGGAATGTCTAATCTTCTAGAAACATTTTTCTGTGGAAGAACTAAGTCTCAATATCCCTAGAAAAGGATCACTTTAAATCATCTTGTTTCTAAATATGACAAAGGCGAGCTGATAACAATGGTGACTACCTACAATTATCCCTCAGTAGTTCATGTAGACAATGTTGACATTGATATCTGCTTAATAGGGGATTCATTTGGAATGGTGGTGCACGAACATGACACAACCTTACATGTCACCTTGGATGATATGTTGCTTCATTTTCGTGTTGTATCCCATGGAGCATATAGATATCTTCTTGTTGGTGATTTTCCTTTTGGAAGCTATGAAGAACAAGTAGCACCATCAGAATTTTTTGTAGCATATTTTGTGATTCAGAATTTTAGGGATTTTCCAGTAGAGAATATTGGGTTCCAAAATAGAAATAAAATCAATCCAAAATTCAAGGAATAAGTGACAGAGTCTATATTAATCATAAATCATTTCCATATTTGGTGCAGACGATTAAGATATTCAAGCAAGCTCAATCATCCATAAAGATGATCACTCAGATGTCTCCATTTCTACTTGATGAAGCATAACAACAAAATTGATAGAGGATCATTCCCAAATTTCAAGAGATTTTGTCAAGTTGAAAAGAGAGCACATGGCAGACAGTCAACAGTCAAAGGGGATTTCCATAAATTCATGGACAGCTAGAGCAAACAAGTGGTGGTCAAAACAATATCTAGGACACATCGCAGAAAATCAAGGCAGTTGTAATTTCCAGATTTAATGGCTCGAGATTGAAGGTACAAGATCATCAAATCATTGGTGAAAAAGCATGGAGGGAATAAATTGTAGCATTTGATCCTAGCAGTTGCCCGATTGCTTGCAACAACTTTAGATTGTCTTTCATTTTTAGTTTGTTGTTAGATATTTACACCGGAAATTTTGTAACAGTTAGTAATCACAGTTTTCTATAAAGTCTATGATTTGTAATCTAAATAGGGGGGGAGGATTCAGTCTGTGGGACTAAGAGAGAGATTCAGAGGGTGAACAACCTATGTAATATTTTGAAAAACCTTATGCAAGACTTCTATGTAAATATTTCAACTGATAACAAAGTTTATGATCAGTTTGTTTTGTCCCTATCCTCAATTCATCATTTCTTTCTTTTTCATTTGCTTAAATTTGTTTTGCTGCTATACGATATATGTATGCAATTCAGTGCTGAGAAGATTGTAGTATAGTATATACTGTAGTTTTATCCACTGACCACATTTTAGACTTATATTCATAGTTAGAATGAGTTTTTGAATGTTGAGTATTCTTCCATGTAAGTGTATCAAGGATCCAAGTGGTTTTTGATTAACTTGTAGTTTTTTCTTTTTCATTTCCTTGTTCCACTTATCTATAGCCTTGGAGCTGATGTAAGTTTTGTTAGCTTGATCTTCTTCCCATAGAATGTTCAGACATGTTTTTTTATTTTTAATGGACTCCATGCCCAATGATCAGTTGTTGATTTGTTTTCATCTCACTGCCTTCATGTTGATCCTACCACTCTCTAAGTTTTACTAAAACCAAATAAATAAAGGTGTGCTAGGGTTGACTCAGTAGAAGTCTTGAGTCAACTTCTAGCGCTAACAACACCTAACCTACTTCACGATCACAGTCATAATAAAATATGTCTATCTCACCAATAGCTTGCATTCACGTACCATCGCAACTCATTTACTTTGTGCTTCTTGATTCTGTGACTAAATCGTGATTGTGAAAGTTTTTTCTAGCATCGTATTGATCAACCACAACATCTGAAGGTCTTGCATTGGCTCTGAAATGCATCTTAATAGAAAATCAGTCCTCCCGGCTCTTAAATTGTGTTAAGGGCCCAAACATCAATTGGTTATTTTCATGAATTTACAATTTTGTGCTACAGATAGGTTACCTCATTTTCAATGGATAAACTAAGAGCCTATATATCACATATGGCATAGAAAATGACATAACTAAATTTGGGCAAAGCAACAGGGAAAGCGAGACCCGAACTTTAACTAAAAAAACTACTTTTAGCACAATTTTTTGGCAACTTTAAAAATGTTTTTTTCATCCCCGAAATAGGTTGTGTATGATATTATCCATTATGATTTCAACACAAATCATGAAATTGAAATCTGATTCCTGAAAGTTCCAAAAGGAATCGCCTAGGGTGTCTTTCCTGAACCGACTATATTGGTCATTGCACAAATGAAATGTTTGTATGGAATGTGTAGTTGTCTTTATGGAAGCACCTCCTTGCATTCTTCATAGTGAAAAATACAGTACCCTAATTGGAGGTCATATGAGAAAGTTATGAGTGTTGACATTGTGCCCTAGTAAGTGGTCACCCTTAGGGATAGGTTTTCTATTGGGAGGTCCTCTTGAAAATTCATTGTGCCATTCCTGAACATACTTGTCACTTTCCACACTCATCCCCTCATCTCCTTACCTTTTGGAATTTTTGGGTACACTAACCCAAGGAGGGATTGTCCCTCATTTCATGGGATTAGGGGCTAAAGGCCCAAAGGCTTATAGGAGGAAAAAGATAAACTCCAATCATGAAAATTCTAGATGCTCGTCAGGGATCCTGAGGACAATGAAATGTCTCTCATAAGAAACTAATGGGACCTGTGAAAATAATTAATACAATTTCCAATCAATGTGGAGCATGTGTGGGAAATGTTTTCCATGCTTACGTAGAAGCCCCACACATTGTCTTCAAATTGGGAAAGCATGATGTGACCAAAGTAGATTCAAGGTGGGCACTATTTTTCATGCTTAGGTAGAAGCCCAACCTTGGCATCAACCTAGAAACATATTAAAAGAACAAAAGGAAATAAATGGGTTTGGAAAAAGGATGCATTGAAAACGAAGGTGAAACACACCCTCTACAAAGGCACCCATAAATGAGACACTATGACCCCTTGTATGCCCTGAAGCCCATGCCCAAAAGTATTTCCCCCATCCATATCATATTGTCCACATGTATTATAAAGGGGTTCACTTGGGAAACACTCCTTAACTTGAGGAATGATTGACCCAATAGGTCACCTTGTCAATCCTGTCATACCTAAACTTGGAAAATTGCATAGGGTCTTTGAGCACTTGTTTAGTTAATGAGGTGGTTTTTGATGCACATGCTTAGATAGATATTTTGTTACTTTATTTACTTATCATGATGCATTTGACTTGAGATCCTTGGAGGGAATATTAATTATATTTTCAGGACCTTGCTTGGTGGATAGGTTTGGAAGAACAAGCCTAGCTTGGGCTTCCTTAGGGCTTGAAGCCCACAGGTTGGATACCATGGCCCACACACCAGATGACTATGAAAACCTTTGGATGCCACAAAGACACCTTGGAGGACCTCACCAATGCCCCTACTAGCCCAACGTTTTACCTTTGGAGTCCAAAACGTCACATTTGGAAGGCTTGGCGTCTTATGGGGATAGGGTTTGGGGTGGTGTTGTTGATTGACATGACACTTGGTACGTTTTGATGGAAGAAGGCATGGCTTGAAGGAGGAAATGATATCGCATGAGAGGGAGGCCCTACAAGTCCTAATAAATCCCATATTCTACTCCAATGACTTCCCAAAAATTGTCAAAATGTCACCCCTTTAGAGGGATGACATCACATTAGGGCTTTATTTTGTACAGTTTTTGAATTAAATTCAAATTAATTTTGTAAAGGGTAGAAGTAAGGTTTGTGGACCCTTTACTTTATGGTTTACCCTAAAATTAAGTGGACAAACACTTTTAGGAGGATTTATTATAGCCATCTAACAATGGCTCTCCTCTTCCAACCATTTGTTTCCATGCTTAGACAAAGAAAACATGAATTAGAAAGAATGAGGAACCAAGAATAAAAGAGTGAGAAGAGTGTAAGAGTGAATGGAGAAGATAAAGTGAACCCCCAAAAAACCCAAAGAGTTGTTTATATAATTACTTGGAAATCAAGAACCACATGACGTCCCCCAAGAAGATCATGTAACCAATTTTTCTCAATTAAAACTAAAATGGGTAAATAAAATATAATTAAAAGTCTTATCCCCTTATCCCCCCTCTCTCGTGGAATCATAGCCCCCTATCTCTTTTTTCCTTGTCTGTCTTATAGCTAGCTATGTATTATATATATATATGTGTGTGTGTGTGTGTGTGTGTGTGTGTGTGTGTATTACATTTTTAGTCACTTTGTCCCCTTTCCAATTTTACCAGCTCACGATCCTAAGTCATATTTACATAATACATTCTAGTTCATAGGGATAAAAAACTGGGGTGTTACATCGCCCTCCCTTTATTTTGGCACTTTCCTCAGTGCACAACACCATACTAATGTTATTGCAATTCTAGGAACTTTGGAAACCCTTATATACATAGGCACTCTAGCCTAGAAAGAAACATGCATACATAGGCACTCTGTCCCAAAACGTGCACAAAGATTTTACAATTTACATTTCTAGAAGCAGTTCTAACTAGTAATATTTCACTCCCCATCATCCCTCCACAACCCAAAGAAATGATCCCCTTTCTCTGCCATGCAGTCCCTCAGGCTGTTCCATTTCTCTCCAGGGCTCCAGTGCTAGTCGTGAATGTTTCATATTTGCGGCTCCAAGAACTCCAACTGCAACAAGTCCACTAGAATTTATTCATTTTATGCCTTCATCATTGAGCTTGATTTCCTTCTAGTTCACTTTTTCCTAATCTTTCAACTTCTATAGACAACATATCATCTATATTCTACACATACAATCATCATGAGATATCATTATAACAATTTTCAATCATAAATGTCAACTATGTTTTATACTGGAAAACAAATTTTTCCAAGCATGAGCTTCCTGCTCATAATTCATTTGGCTCTTGTAGTAGCAGGAATCAATCTTTATTATGGCTTACAAAAGTACCATACCAAAATACCATTATTACTGCAATTTCATCAACCTTCAGTTAGCCAGACCAATTGTTAGCATATCATAACAATTTGTAACTATTAATTTCTGGAATCTATTTTATATAGGAAGGTAAAATTTCCAGGCATGAATTTTCTACTCATAATGCTTGGCTCTACAGTTTTCGATGTCAATCTTTCATATGGCTTATGTCCCTACCATATCCAAGACCATTCTACCTATAATATCCTCAATTTACATGCATCCAAATAGATTGTCGGTAATTTTTAAATTCCAATTTCCAAAATTGTTTTATACAAAAAAATAAAGTTTCCAGACATGAGATTTTGCTCATAATGTTTGGTTCTTTAGATAGTAGAGAACAATATTCCTTGTGGGCATACATTATTTCCATATCCAGTACCACTCCACCTGCAATTTTCTCAACTTTCACTCAGCCAAACAAACTATCATTATATCATGTACTATATATATACCAACAATTCAAAAATATTCACAAAGTGATCTCATAATTTTTTACAACTATAATTCAATCACTTCCATTAATCCAAATATTAATTAGAATGAACCCATCATTCTCTCCACATGTATTATCAACCAATATTTTATTTCTTCTATCCGTCAATATTCTTATTTCTATGTTCCCTTGATAAAGATTTTCGACAATTTATCATTATGTAACTACTTTAACCTGAAACGTTTCTTTTTGCAATATCTAACAACTCTGGAAGTGTTTTCAACTTCATGAGTTAACAATACTCACATCATTTCAGTTGTTAGCATAATCATTTCTATTTTATATAATATATACATGCATTCACCAAAATAAATTCAATAATTCATGTAATACCACTTGTAAATTTTCAACAGCTCCAAAAAGTGGTCTCAACATTGTAACAAACAACTATTTAATAACCTTAAGCTAGTATTCCTGTTAAATATAATGCAACTATCCATCATTATGTATTTTCAGCACCATGGGATTCTAATAATTCAACAATTAATTACTAATTAAAATAGAAATCGATGTGCCAATACCCATGGCCACATTTACACAATGCATTCCTGCAATGACTACATAATACCACATAACTATGTCATGCATTCACCAAGGTGAGTTGGAAGGTCTGGATAACGCCTCAACACATCATCCACAAACTTATTACTGCTTTCCTAACTATTTGGATACCTTCCTTTTCAACCCAAACAAAACACCAATAATATAATTCTTAAGTGCTCTTGAGTTGTTAGTGTCGACAAAGGGATTGCAGTCCAAACATCAGTTGTATAGTAGATACCATTGAGCACTCACATAGCGCTATATCCATTCCATATACAACCATCTCATGGTCTCACACATGACTAACTCTATAGATATTTATTGTTATATCCAGAGTATGTCTCCTGGCTTGACTTGGTTATGGTATCATAACCAATCATAACAAAATATGCAACTAAATTTTATATGAAAGATGCATTCTAGCATCAACAACATTTACATGCTCTAGGCCTTTGGCCACTACATATCAATTTACATCTTGGAAATTTAACTGGGGGAATTCTTACCTCAATTCCCTTCAATATTGGAAGAAATCAAATATGTACCTTCATGGTTGTTATCAACCTACTTGATTCTATCTGATAAGTTGGTATTTGTAGAAGCTCGCAGGCTTCCTCCATCCTTTTGATCACCATTACTACCACCCTCATGGGTCTTCACATAGATGAAATTCATATGTAGCAGCAACATCCACCTTTTAACCATGCTATTTTTTTTCTGAATTCATAATCCATCATCAATCATACTCAATATAACATCAGTATTGCATGTATATAACAACAAGCTATTCTAATCCCACAAGCATGCCATATGCATATCCAACATGTACATATGCACAATGCACATCCATATGCACCAAGCATTCACTATGAGCATGCTTACTAATGCATATGCATTCTAACTTCATGGTATGCACCATGTAGTCTAGTGCATTTATGTTTCAATTCACTTATTTGTTTATTTGTTTATTTTTTAACTAGTTTTTCTTGAATTTCTTCATATCCTTGTTGCCTTATGTGCTCCTATTCTTCTCATCTTCACTAGTGTTCCATCATCTGAACACTTTCAAGCCAATTTCCACTTGGCCATTCTGCAATTCAACCAATGTGTTATATATACAACAACCTCTCTTAGGTAGTCATATCCAAAATTTACCTTTATGAAACATTCCAGAAACTTGGAATGAAGTAGCTTAGAAAATTCCATCACTCTACTACCACAACATTCTTGAATCAATACTATTACTCATAGTTATCCATTATATTACTTCATTTAACATTTCCATGTGAAACCATACCTTTCACACTCAATACCATTCCCAACGGAAGTCTATTTTCAGTTAGTGACACTTTTCAAGTGAAAGAGCATTTGTTTTACTATCTCCAATTTCTCTACATGTATCATGCTTCCACTGTGAACTCTGATATCAAAAGTGGATTTCTTTGTTTGAGTAATTTTAAACAAGTAGCTAAGTCATATCTAAAAAATCCTTCCCAGGAACTCTTGTGCTTGACACATATAGATTATTCACACACCACCTCTTAAGCTCCTTGTTCTCTTTCACATCAAGCTTGCAACTATCTTCAACTCTCTTCCTTCAAGGCTATGGAGTCTTACTATTCCTTTATATTCCCATCAATTAAATTCTTCACCTGCTAGCTTCATGTCCTATGTGAGGATTCTTGTTGTTGTTCCTTGCAATTCAATCAGACTCTGTAGCAGTTGAATAATAATAATTTTGTTTTATTCTTTTTTTTTTGAGTTCTTTATCCACTTTTCATTACTTGTCATGTAGCTCTTTGTTGCCTCAACCAACTTATTTAAGCTTTGCATCACTTGAGAATTTATCTGATTGTGTTCTCTTATCAACCTCTCATTGTCTGCTTTGCAGCGCTGTACTTCTATTCTTAGGATTCTCACAGTCTTTATTAATGTTTCTTTCTCCCCTCTACCCTTGTGTCCATTTGATTTTGTTCCTGCATTACCCACACTAATATTTTTTCCTTTTGCCTTTTTATCATGATTGTAAGTTCCCTCTCCTTCTTCCATTTATTGAATATGCATTCTTATACTGAAATTATATTTTTATACCCCATAATTATGCAAAATGTGTAAGCAACCAATTCTATTGGAAATATGTATATCATAAAAATTTGAAAATTAATGCTACAGGTCCTTTTCTGCTCAATTTATGAATATTTAAATCACAATTCTCCAACTTATAATAATTCCAAGTCATTATCCTCTTAATCATATTTCCAACGACTATACTCGTATCCCGATCTGATTTCTAATCTGAAAGTTATGGCTTCTTGAAAAAACCACTTTCACCCTATTTGTGCATTTTCTCCACTGGTGAAATTTTATTGAAATGCCAACTTCAGTCAACTGCAAAAGAAAATATATTAGGAACTACATAAACTTTAATATGAGAAATAGATAATAATATTGACAAGAAATTCATATCAACTTTATGATTTTCAATCTGATACACCAATAAAAAAATACAACAATATGGAATCTGCAACTTTGTCCTTTTTCACCCATTTTTCCAGACTTGAAATTTTTAGAAAACTGGCTATCTCACAATCTGGGCACTTCTGAACAATTTTCACTAAACCAAATTTGTTTGTTTCAATGAGTATATAAAATGTTGAGTACATAAAAAAATATCATTTTTTTTATCTAGGGTCGCGTTTTTTCCTCTGAAAATCTAAAAAATACCTAAAAAGTGGCCTAGAATAGTGGATTTTGGCCTATTTCAGCATCCCCTTTCCAATTCCCTTAGGATTTATTCAATTCCTTCATGGGTTATTTATGTGTCTACTTTATGGACTCTCTCCAAGAGTTTCATCTTAATCTGGACCCAGATATTTAAAAACCACTATTTTTCATTTTCTGACTAATCCAAATAGAATTGGACAATGTACATCTCTGACACTTTTGTATATCTCATCATTGCGAAAAAAAACCATAAGTTTCATCTCAATATGAATTAATTTTCTCCAGTTATGGCCAAAATATGAAAATGGTTCCAGACTGTGAAACAAGTTTCCCAAGTGTGATTTGCATCGTCGATCTCAAATCAGAAGCATTATGGACCATTGATCTTCTATCCATGGATCGATGATTCCCTATGTGAACCAAACCTTCCCATTGATCTCCCCGATGCTCAATCACTGACCATCGACCATCGGTCATTTTTCTCTACAAACCAAAATTCACCCATGAATCTCATCAATGCCCAATCTCCCTAATGCTCGATCATCGACCACCAACCATCGGTCATTTTCCCCCAAAATCAATACCGTTCACAAATCTCTCTGAACCTCGACCATCGATGATTGAACATCTCTTTTTTGACATGGAAACTATGTCGATGTGGCATGACATGTGGATGATGACCTGGAATGACACATCATCCTAAGACATCAAGCGGGCTAACGTGGATGGTGATGTGGCATGACACATCATCAAATTCCTTTCCTTCATTGGCCATGGGTTGTTTCTCTTGGGATAATATAAACATGGCACTAATTATGTCGATGCTTGATTATCGGCCATTGACGATCGGAGATGTCCCTTTGCCGAACTTCAATACTTCACCAAAACTTACCGATCCTCGACCATTGACTGTCAACGAATGAATATTTTTGTTGACGAATGGAAAACTTCACCAAATTTTGTCGATCCCCGACCATTGGCCGTCAAAGGTCTCAAATGTCAATTCGCCGAATTTTTAAATTTCACCAAACGTATCGATCGTCAACCATCAGTTGTTGGCGAACTTCAACACTTAGAAATTTTGAAAAAAATTCTTGACGAATTTGGACCATCACTCTACCTCATTTTCAAACCACTGAAATGAATCTTAGTCGTTGATATGGTAACTTTGTCAAACTTTGAAAACATTAGGATTTTGAAATTTTTCAAGAATGAATCTGGGTCGTTGATCTCAAGATCGGACACGATCTTAGTCATCGATTCTCTGAAATATTCCCTACACTACAACGACCATTAAAATACGAATTTTCCAACCTTCCAAGTCAAATTCAGCTCTGCAACTCTGCAAATCGAATCAATTAAACTTCTCAGACCATCTTGGCTCATTTCAACTTGGATCTGCTTCACGAATTTGAGAAATTCTCTCTCTAATATTTCTGTTTTTCCCTAAACTCGTACATATAAAAAATCTATGACAACGAATCTACTTGATTCACACTTGTTTCAACCCATACTAGTCTGTTGTTTCAACCAGAAGCTGTGATACAAATCTGTAACATACCCAACCACCAACAGACCGAGAATGCTACTCAAGAACACACTTCTTTAATTGATTTTCAATTATGATAACATTTAATTTGAAAAGAAGCATGAAATATTGCAATAACCACCCATGCAATAATCAAGATTCATGCCAAACCATCCAAAAAAGGAACAACATTCCATGCACAACAATAGCCAGCAAGCATGCACATTATAAATACATCTCTCAGAGATAACAATAATAATATATAGTGGAAAATAAATATACAAAAAACACAGAGGAACTTATATTTAATTAAACCATCACAACTGGTTGCAGACCAAGGATGTTCCTCACAACCATAGACATTGTTATTCCAATTCTCAACAACAAGTCACCCTCGAGCCAAGGCTATGAATCCACAAGGATGGGTCCTAGGACAAATCTAAAACATACAGTAGTTGGCTAATAAGCTCTCAGGTTTTCCGAAACACACATCAATCCTAATTTCCAGCTCTCTTTCCCCTTCAGCCTACACAATCCAAAGAAATGAACCCCTTTCTCTGCCATGCAATCCCTCAAGTTGTTAAATTTCTCTCCAGGGCTCTAGTTCTACTGGTCAGGAAATCTCCATGTTGGAAACTCCAAGGATTCTCAGTTATGAATAGTTCATTCAGAACTACCATCAATCTCATTTCCATAGGCATCCATTCCCACTTGGAATGATCAGTAATTTATTATAGCTATATAGCAATGACTCTCCCCTTCTATCCATTTATTTCCATGCACAGACCAAGAGCACACAAATTAGAAAGAATGAGGAACCAAGAATGAAAGAGTGAGAAGAGTGTAAGAGTGAATGGATAAGACCAAGTGAACCCCCAAACAATGCAAAGATTTGTTTATATAATTACCTGGAAATCAAGAACCACATGGCCTTCCCCAAGAAGCTCATGATACTACTTTTTTCAATTAAAACCAAAATGGGTAAATACAATATAATAAAAATACTTAGCCCCTTAATCCCCCCTCTCTCGTGGAATCATAGCCCCATATCTCTTTTTTCCTTGTTCGTCTTGCATCCAATGATGTATTTTATTTATATATATAGATGTATTACATTTCTAGGAACTCTAGCCCCTTTCCAACTTTACCGACTCACCAGCCTAAGTCATATTTACATAATACATTCTAGTTAATAGGGATAAAAAATTGGGGTGTTACAAACCATGTTCCAAATAATGCATCAAAAAATATACCAATGTAGCCTAGATATGCACCAACAATGTGCCTCAACAAATATGCCTCAAACAACATGTATAATACATCCAATATGTACCACAAGACATATACCAAAAAATCACCAATACATGCCTCAAGAATGATCCACAAGATCAATAAGATGCAACTTCAAACTAAGAATATAAACATACCTATGATCCTATAGCTGACCTGGTGTATGTGACCACATACCTGCAGACCTTCCTCAAATTCAACAAAAAGAGAATAACATCTTCATCAACCTTTACCTCAGTCTTACGAGACTAGTTTTGGATTAGTCACAAACCCTAACTTTCAACAATCATAACTCTGTACCTGTAATGAATAGAGGTCTGAAACCTTTACCCAACCTTCTTCAGTATGTATTATGAAATTCCTCCAAATTTCACTCCTTGAATCATTCCTGAAAAGGATTTATAGAGAAAATGGCAGACCTTTATGAATTATGGCCTATTCTAGAGAGCGAACTTGTACGGAATGCCACGTACTCAATATTTGATATTTTATTTTGAAACTAACACACAAAAAAACAATGGCATGTACTATTTCCATTTCAATTTGTCTCACATCATTTGGATTTTCTATAAATATTTTATGATTATTTTACCTAGAACACATGTTTAAAACCAGTTATAGTACTAGTCGAAATCCATATCTTCGATAGAGTGTATCTCCAAAATTAAAACGACCCGGAAGTTGAAATTTCTACCACAATTACCTTGATATGTATTCTCAACATTTTCCAATTATCATAATCTGAATCATTCTAGAAAACAAGTTATAGTGAAAATAGTAAGATGACCTACAAATAACATACCTTAGAACACATCATGAAAAGACTTCATCCTACGTTGGATTTTTGGCCATTTTTCCTTTACCTTCCCCCTGAAATTTTCCTCAGATATCCTTGGTTACCTAAGTCACTTAAAGATATTCAATATGCTCAATAGGTTTTAATGGGAGTCTCTTGAAATCTTTTTTATACTTCCCAAGTGACTTCCTTTAGGGGCTACCTTGTAATTGTTTTATCGTTTTTCCTTATTCTAGGGCTAACCCACTTTCTTGTTGCAACTAAATTTTCCTTGATTAGTCAAATCATAAATACTTTGTTACAACTGCTTTATTATTAATTATCTTCTTGTTGCAACCACTTTACCCATAATTAATTTCTTGTTCAACCACTTGGACTATTCAACCTTCTTGTTACAGCTACTTTAGCCACAATTAATTTCTTGTTGCAACCACTTTGACTAGCAAACATTTTTTTAAAACTACTTTAATGATAATTAATTTCATTTTATAACCACTTTGACTAGCAAACTTCTTGATGAATTTCTAGGAGCTTCTAGAATAATTAACTTTTGGTTGACCTTTTAGGGGCTTCTAGATTATTCTTGAGGGTCCTCCAACTTCACAAGGCCATATCTCCCTAACCGTGAAGAACCACATGGCATACCACATATCAAGGGAAACGACATGATGTGTAATATCCATATATGATAGTATTACCTTCAATTACATTGTCATTAATGTCCATATTCCTTAATCATCTTCGAGTTCCTTAACCACATCTATGGGGCTCCTTGTAGAATTTTTCAAATTCACCCATCATATTTGTTGACATCAACCAATTTCCCAACAATTTCATACACATATCTAGGGCTTCCATACTTCTCCAAGAGTTGGCATAAATCTCCAAGGGCTGACATCAATGAAAACCAACTGTCAAACAATCTCCCCCTTTGGCATTGATGGCAACACTTAGGCATGGAAACATTCATGCTCATGCTCCCCCTATACCAACTATCCAACATTCACCCCCCCCCCTCTTAGTAATCCAATGATTGGTTTCAGAGAAGTTCCTTCAAGAAGTAATCTAACCACTAGAAAGAGACCATGGATAATTACACTAAGATTGGGTTACCACAGTTTGATGGAAAAAACTATGCCTTCTGGAGTAGAAGACTGAAGATGTATATACAAGCACAAGGATTTGATGTTTGACAATCAATATTATATGGATAAAAAACACCAACCACTCCCTTGAAATATAAAGATGGAAAGAAACTTGAAGAAAGTGATTCAAGGGATAAAAACACTATCGAGAATGGTTTGACTCAATCAATACATACCAATATTATGCATTGGGATTCCGCAAAAGAAATGTGGGACAAACTGAAAAATATCTACGAAGGAGATGAGAAAGTTAAGGAAGATAAACTTTAGATTTTTAGAGCTAAGTTCTAACAATTGAAAATGAATGAAGACAAAAACATAGAAGCTTACTTTCGACAAGTTGATAAAATAGTAAACAGTATCAAAGTTTTTGGAGTTGAGATAAAGGAACCAGTTGTTGTTAAAAAGGTATTAAGATATCTACCAATGAGGTTTGATTCAAAGATTTCAACTCTAGAATAAAGAGTGGACCTAGCTACAATGACCATGGATTTGTTATATGGAATATTCAATGCCTATGAGATGAGGATAGAGCAAGATAATTTGACCACAAAAGAAGAATCATTCAAGGCATCCAAGAAAACAAAGAAGAAAGACAAATAAAATTCCAAGTTAGATTGTAGTTGCAGCAATGATTCAAAGGAAGATGAAGAGGTGGAAAACTTTGTAAGAAATTTGAAGAGAGGAATGAACAAATACAAAGGTATGATTCCATTGAAATGTTTTAATCGTGATGGTGTTGGTCATTTCACTTCTAAATGTACCTATAAGAATAAGGAAAATAATGAAGAAGATGACTCAAAAAAGAAAAAGAAAATCCAAAAGGGTAGAAGAAGAAAAAATATTTTTTTCAAGAAAAGTCTTTGCACCAAGGAAGATAATTCATCATCAGACAAGGATGAAGACAACAACAGTGCTACAGAGAGAGTAATTTTTATGGTAGTAGAAGACTTTGACAAAGCAGGATTTGAAGAAGAATGCGAAGGGGAAGAATTGATAAATGCCATAGAATCTCTAAGGATTGTAAAGGGGAAAAACAAGTCCCTCCAAGTAGAACTAAAGAAGAAAGAAGGATATAAGAACTCCAACTCCAAATAATTCAAACACACGATCACAAAGCTAAAAATCTAGGTAGAAGAAGACAAAATAATTGAAGAAGCACTCAGAGGATAATTAGATAAAAATGATAGAATCATTGAAGGCTTAGAAGCAGAGATGGCCACTCTAAGAAAATATCTTCAGAAGAAGGACATGCAACAAAAAAACACCAGGATATTGGATGATATCATTAACAATCAAATATCTTACTATGACAGATCTATATTAGAATACAACCAGATGCAGACAGAGAAAGGTTCAAGCTCCAAAATGATAGAGCAAGAAGCTAAACCAAGAATCTATGCAGAAGTCGTCAGAGGTCCCTCTAAGAAAGAAGAATACATGAAGACTCAAGAAGAATATTACAGAGACACTGCACCACCTAGAATATTCAGAAGTCAGTATCAACAACAACCAGCTATATAAAGACCTCAAGAAAAATAAGGATTTAGAATAGTAGCACCATTCAAAATATTCTGAGAGCCAACTTTTACTGGCCTACTCTTTTTATAGATTCTCACTCATATGTTAGAAAATGTAAGGATTTTCAATTGCATGATGGGAAAGAGAATAAGTGTAATACACTCCATCTGGGGAAATAAGGATACTACAGGACTGGCTTGTTAGATATTGGCTTCAGAACCCGCACTGGCTTGCATCGTCACACCCATTCATCATCCCTAAAAAGAAAATAAACCATAGGTACCTTTTTTTCCTCCTGTTCTAATGAATGGATTGATCTTCCACTCCATGGTATCAAACTATTTTTCTTGTTTTATGTTATTCATGTAATAATTTTGGGCACAAAGCTACGAATTGTAGAGCCAATACCAAGAACAGAAGAAACTATGAAGGATATACAAGAAATAGTTATCCAAGAAGATCTCATGAATCTCAAAATAGAAACTACAGCATATTTGGATAATTGAGTAATGAGGTAGAAAGATACAAGTGAAACAACTTTGGACATATGGATAAATATTGTAGAATCACTATTCCTCCAAGGGAACCAAAGAATAATATCATCAGTCATAAGTAGGAACCACAAAGGATATGGATAAGAAAGAAGGATCAATTCAACATTGAACAATGCAGCCTTGCTCTACAAGCTCAACACATAAAATGTGGATGGTATGTTGACAGTGGATGCTCAAAGCATATGACAGGTGATAAAGATAGGTTTATGACATTAAATAAGGAAATAGATGGATCAATTTCATTTGGGAATGACAACTCATCCAAAATTATTGGAAGAGGAACAGTCAAACTCAGAAGTAAGGATGGCATGGAGGAATATGTTTTATTGGTCGAAGACATGAAACACAATCTTCTAAGTATAATTCAAATGTGTGATCAAGAAAACAGACTTGTGTTTGAATCAAGGAAGTGTGATATAAGGAAAGTAGAATCAGGAAAATGGGGGCTATAGTTGTAAGAACTCCAAGAAACATATATGTTCTAAATGAAATCGGAAAGGAAAGATGTTGCTTAGGAAAGGACTATGAAAGTTGGCTCCGGAATAGAAGAATGGGTCACATAATTTTGATAATCTTGTCAAAGTCAGCAAAAGGGAAGCAATAGGATAAATTCTCGAGATCTCAAAGCCAACAAACATTCTATGCAAGCATTGTCTACAAGGAAAACAAACCAAGACCAAGTTCAAATCAAAGTTGTATTACACAACAAAACCTCTGGAGATTGTACATATTGATCTAGTTGGATCGACAAGAATGAAGGGATTGAAAGGTGAAGTGTACTTCATGCTACTAGTTGATGATTACACAAGAATGACTGTAGTTTTCTTTCTCAAGAAGAAGTTAGAGGCATTCAAAAACTTCAAGACATACAAAGGGATGGTCGAAACCAAGACAAGGTTGAAAATCAAGTGCTTGAGATCAGACAATGGAAGAGAGTTTACATCAAAGGAGTTCATGGAATTCTACAAAGATCATGGGATAAAGAGGCAATTCTTAGTATCCAGGACACCTCATCAAAATGGAGTTGTCAAAAGGAAGAAAAAAATAGTACAAGAAAAGGCCAGAACCATGTTAATGGATTCCAAGTTGACAGATGTGTTTTGGGTACAAACAATGCATACAAAAGTTCACATTAATAACAAAGGGATGCTTATAAATAATAGTGATAAGACTCCATACGAGCTATGGAAAGGAATACCAACAAATGTGAATCACTTTAGAGTTTTCAAAAGCAAATGCTACATCAAAAGAAAAGATGGTAGAATTGGAAAATTTGATTCTCGAGTTGATAAAGGCATACTGGTTGGGTACTCAAGAAAAAGGAAAGCATACAAATGCTTCAATCTAAGACTCAAAAGAATAGTATAAAGCATCAATGTGATGATTGATGAGACAGATGGATAAAAGATAAAATAAAGAAGCAAAGATTCAATGGAACATGATCGCGAAGAATAGTTGAAAGAAGAAGAAGTAGATGAATAATCATATGAAGAAGAAGAGCAATAAAAAGAAGAGAAAGAACAAAATGATCTTCAGGTGCCTCCAAAGACACTTAGAATATGAGTGCATAAAAATCATCCATCATAACAAATCATTGGAAATAAAGATGCAGGAGTTGAAAGCAGATGAAGAATTCGTTCACTAGAACAACAACACCTAGCACTATTATCTACTATTGAGCCAAGCAGTTTTGAAGAAGTTAGCAAGGATGAACACTGGATCAAAGATATGGATGAAGAATTATATAATATAGAGAAGAATGACACATGGAAACTGGTTCCAAGGCCGAATAACAAGAACGTCATTGGTACAAAGTGGGTCTTCAGAAACAAGTTGAACGAGGAAACACAAGTTACCAGGAACAAAGCAATATTTGTATGCAAAGAATACTCTCAATTTGATAGGATGGAAGAAACTTTTTCCCTAGTTGATAGGATGGAAGCAATCATATTAATCTTAGCCTATGTTTTTTCAAAGAGAATCAAGGTATATTAGATGGATGTAAAGTCAACCTTTCTAAATGGAGAATTAGAATAAGAAGTCTACATCGAACAACCTCAAGGGTTTATGTTATCAGAAAAGGAAGATTAAGTTTGCAAGTTAAAGAGTTATATGGACTCAAGCAAGCCCCGAGAGCGTTCAAGAAAGGAAATGCATACAAAAATCTCTACATAAAGGTAAATCAAGATAGTATCCCGATAATTGAAGTTTATGTTGATGATATTATCTTTGGAAGTGATGATGACAGGATGAGTAAGAAATTTTCCAAAGTCATATAGAATGAATTCGAGATTTCTTTACTTGGAGAGTTGTCTTTCTTTTTTGGTCTCCATATATGTCAGAGCAACAAAGGTATCTTTATCTCTCAGACCAAGTATATCAGAGAAATGTTGAAAATTTTTGGAATGACAGATTGCAAACCAGCTAGTACTCCTATGCAAACCAGTTGTAAGTTAAGTAAGTATTATGATTCTAAAGATCCAGATTAGAGACAATACAGATCGATGATTGAAATATTACTCTATGTAACAACTTCCAGACCAGATGTAATGCAGGTAGTTGGAAATGTTGCAAGGTTTCAAGCAACACTTGTTAGATCTTGGATCTGCACCTCTTTCTTCTATTCCTCAAACAAGCCCATTTATCTCTTAACCTAGCTTATAATTAGTCTTTCTTCATGAAGTGTTGAGTCATTTCCATTTGATTTTGTCATCCTTTATTTTCTTTTTATTAGTTCCTTGATATTTATAAGGTTAAGTCAAGTTATGATTTGAATTAAATAAGTCATATCACCATGGTTATATCATTTTTGGGTTCCAAACAGATTAGTTTAGGCCTATTGGTGCAAAAATATATTGATTGCAAGAATACCCCTATTATTGCAAACAACAGAAAAAACGTTGTTTTATGAGTTTTAACGTATAGAAAATATTAAAAGTTTGAATAAAGGTGTGTTGGCACCTCGCATGCATTTGCATCTCCCTATGCACTCAATATCATGCATGTTTCCACCAATTTAACCATCATTACAAAATTTGTGCTAAGGATCATGCATGTTTGTTCCTTGAGTTGTTATTATTGTAGGGTCATGTGTAATTATTATTGTAGGTGGTAAATGAACCTGAAACAATGCATACATTTGACCATCACTTCCAGCAGGAGCATCTAGAACACAATGGTGTCTCCTCGGGAGCGTTGGAAATTGAACATAACAGAGCCAACACGGCTCGAAATGTTTGAAGAATTTCCAGAAATAAGGTTTCTAGCATCACATATTTAACACACTCACACGATTTCTAGCATCACATATTTATAATATTCCTAATGACCACCTAAGTATAACTTTTGAAATCACATTACATTGGTCAAATGTGGAGGTCCACCTTTGCTTACACTTCTTGAGGATATATTCAATCAAATCACATGGGATGAGTTTCTTTTAGAGTCATAGGTTATCCAAGTGATACCTATACACAAATGCATTAATATAAATAATGTGAGAAAGTAGAAAACCATCATGGTTCGTAGCTCTTTTTCCAAGATATTTGGAAACATTCTAGAGAGGAAATAAGTTAATCTAAGGAATTATTCTCAACTTGGTTTTCAACCAAAGTGTTCAACCAATGATCAACTAACAACTCTTAAAGTTGTATTGCGCGTGCACAATAACCTCCCAATTTTCTTCTCTTATCATCTCTATAAGACAAGAAATCCCCCTCACCTCCAAATCGTCCTACCAGAACTTTCAAACTCTCTCTCTTATGCGAATGGCTAAGCCTAAGTTTTCCTCCTGCTCTCCCTGCTTTACCATTTCCATTTTATCTTCGGATCACTTCGACCCGTCGATCCACACTTTAGAAATTTCCCTCTTCCTATGTCGATACATAGCGTATCGATGAACACATCCTTTCTTCCACCTACACATTGGCACGCCAGTGATTTATTCACTGATACATAGACCACCTTTCTTCGAACTTGGTTGATGCGCTAATGCACTTCCGCTAAACCTCACTGACACACATCTTTGTCACCAACAAAGTATGTGTGATCATTGATAACACATCAATAATGTTCACACAATTATCTTCGTCGTGCTCATGCCTTTCACCAGATAACTTGCTTCCACTTTCGTTGATGCATCACATATTGACAGTGTCCCTCCCTTTTTCTTCGATACACTACATATAGACAAGGTTTGTTTCTCCCTTGCCGATGCACTTCATGTTGTAAGTTTCCCTCTCCCATCACTGATGTGCCAACAAAAGGATTTTGACCCATCGTCATCGCCAAGTGCATTGATAATGATCTTCTTCCTCTAGCCAATGTTGACCCGGTCAACAAGGCCCGTATTTGTATCGAGTCCTATGTTATCCTCCTCTACCTTGGATCCTTATTGCTTCACTCGTAATTTAGTCTCCTAATAATTTTGATGACTAAGCTCTCCATGCTTAATTGGATAGTCGATGACTAATGTCCATCGCACCTGTTAACAATCTTTCTGTCTTGAGAAATTTCAAAGAAAAAATTTCGCTATGGGAACTTCCGGTAGCGTCTCTATTAAATTTTGGTAGGAGATGTTTGGAAATCCACATGCACATTCTTGGTCAAGATCTTCAAGTTCTCTTATCGAAAAAATCAAAGTTTGGAAAATAAAATAAAAAATGTATATTTCTGTTTAAAAAATTGGTTTTTGGGTCATTGTTGCTCTCAGGATTTGACAGGTCGTTTCATGTATTTTTATATAAGAATTGGGCATATTGGCCCAATATCCAATTTAATCCTAGTTATTCTTATCTATCAAGTTTCACCAAAAATCCTAGTGCACAAGGCAGCATGCACCAAGCGCTAAGCCACGTCCAAGGGAGGATCCCACAAGGGGCGCTAGTCTTTTGTAATATGCGTTGAATTTGACATCATTCAAGACCAAGTGCCTGGCTACAAAGGATATGGATTTTATTGAAATAAGAAGTGTTAAAATACCCAAGCTTCATGTCTGAGGCAAGAAATCTTGAGTTCAAATGTCAAGGTTTCTGCAAGATCGTCATTTTGTTGTCTGAGATGCAATATACATGCTGGATATCTTAAATCTTGTGTGAGATTGATATCATTAGAAAAGGGTTTACTGCTAAAGAAAGAATGGCATGCCTTGCAATCATATGTGGTCATACTTTCTCATAGTGAAATGAAGAATCATGTATCAACAAAGCAAGTGCAACATCACAGGTTTTTCCTCCTGTGTAGATGATGAATGCTAAGAAGATCGCCCAGGTG
Source organism: Picea engelmannii (assembly GCA_009831015.1). NCBI lineage: Eukaryota > Viridiplantae > Streptophyta > Pinopsida > Pinales > Pinaceae > Picea > Picea engelmannii. The sequence continues at coordinate 534,190 of ML782312.1, read as the reverse complement.
TCGAGAATCATGGTATTCAAATAGCTGGCAGTTCGTGGAAATAGTTCAAAGTACTTTCTCATCCTATAACCACCATGCATTCTAGCTCTCTATCAGTGAATTCTTTCTTGTAGATTACTTATATCGACAGGGAATCATAGAAGGCAAAGGACACAAAGAAAAGATCAGGATACTTAGTACAATTTGAATCTCAAGATGCAAAGTTGCATGAGGCAAACCCAAATTTCATGGTTTCCTTTTAGTAGCACAGGGTAGACCAAGTGGGACATTTGGAGTTTTTAATAAACATTGAATTAACTGTCGCAGCAACCGAGATCCCAAGTGGAAAATAGAGATCTAGGGCAAGCAAATGATTGTGTGATTGCTTTGTTTTTTGCCATTTCAAATTTTGAAGATTGATCATCTACAAATACATATACTTTCTATAGTTGAAAGGAGATCACAAGCTTGTAAGGAGGAATGGTTATGTGATGAGTATTTGGAGTAACTGGAATTGAGTGAAAGTCTTGAATCTCATGGCTTCCTCTACAAGTTGATGGAAATTCTTCACTTCAACTATGTGTTTCAGTTGTTACTGATGAGAGATTTAGGAGTTGGGCAAAGTAACTTTCTTTTGTGATTTACTTATGATTACTTCGACTATATATATCCAAAGATTTTCTATAAGTATCATGGCTCAACATATTTGGCAATCAAAAGGATCATGGATAACAATGTTAAGGAAGAGTTCTCACTGTTTCCAATTACCATACCACAATTACAAGTTTGAACTTTCATCTTTGCCAAGGATGTTGGATGTGCATGGAATGTCTAGTATTCTAGAAAATTTTGTCTATGGAAGACCTAAGTCTCAATACCCCTGGAAAAGGATCACTTTAAATCATCTTCCTGCTAAATATGACAAAGGCAAGTTGATAAAAATGGTGACTTCCTACAATTATCCCTCAGCAATTCATGTAGACAATGTTGGCATTGATACCTGCTTAATAGGGGATTCAGTTGGAATAGTGGTGCATGGACATGACACAACCTTACATGTCACCTTGTATGATATGATGCTTCATTTTCATGTTGTATCCCATGGAACATCTAGATCTCTTCTTGTTGGTGATTTTCCTTTTGAAAGATATGAAGAACAAGTAGCACCATCACAATTTTTTGTAGCATATTTTGTGATTCAAACTTTTAGGGATTTTCCAGTAGAGAATATTGGGTTCCAAAATAGAAAGAAAACCAATCCAACATTCAAAGAATAAGGGACATAGTCTATCTTAATGATAAATCATTTCCATATTTGGTGTAGATGATTAAGAGATTCAAGCAAGCTTAATCATCCATAAAGATGATCATTCAGATGTCTCCATTGTTTGATCAAGGGATCAAATTTGCTCAATTTTCAAAGTGCTCAGAATGCGATGAAAACAGTGCCATTGCGTCCATCTCGTTTTCCTGATTCTGGTGGTATATTTACTTTCGCAAATGGAGTCCGTATGGAGGAGATATCGCGATTTGATCGCCAAGTCAAACAGGGAAAAATTTGGGATGCTGACTGTACCTGTCCTTACAGTCCGTACGGACACGTGGAGGGCCTTACCATCATGCTGATGTGGCTGAGGGAAAATGTGGCGCATTTGTATTGGATGGTTGTCAGCTAATTGGGTGCTGACACGTGTCTCTTCATATTTGATTATTTTGGTTATGTGTAAAATGTTATGGAGGCCGCGGGGTTTGACCCCCAGACCTCCCACAACATAATGCTTTTACATTTTCCGCTAGCCAACTGTCCATCACATGTTTCTTGTTTGAAAGGCGGGCAACATTGTATTTACATTTGCATTTGTTTATGTTGGAAAGGGGGGTCGGGCCGGGGCTTAGCCCCGACCCGTGGCTATATGGAAACATATGTATATGACCGTAGCATAAAACGTTCGGTGCACGTTTTTGTTGTAATATATTGTATTACAACTATATTGTATGTTATATGGTATAACCATATGTTAAACCATGCGCACAGGATTTGAACCTTTAACACAAGTTTAATACGCGTGGGTTTGTATTGCGCGGTTAAGTCCGTTTTCACGGTTTCAAACGGTCAAACGACTTTTGCGCCCAGCCTATGGTCACGTGTACCATATGACCCAATGCCGAGGCGGGTAGGGGTTGGAGGTGCCCTAATCGTTCTACGGTTTGGACCAGTGCGCGGTTGCGTACGGGTCTTGGTTTTTACGCCTTTAAAGAGCGTGTGTGTTAGGTTGGAAGCACAAGGGTGCAGATTGTAGAACCAGAGACAGCAAGTTGGAGAAGGAGACTTCAAGGAAGCATATCTTTCTCATTTTTCGACCGTTTCAGGTGCCGAAAGAGCCCAGACAGGGGTTTTGGGACGCTGCGGAGCCATTGAAGCAGTCAGTTTGTTGATTTGATCATTGTAAGACATGTTTTTAATCACTTTGAGCAATTTAATATAAAAGATCCATTTGGAGGCTGGACTAGGAGATGTAGCCCGGAGTGGGGTGAACTCCTTTATCAAGTTGTTGTGTTTATGTCTGATGTTCAATGATTTATGATGCTGTCTATGTTTATTTCTACATAATTAATCCTTTATTATGTGTTGCAAATTGATCCGATTGCTTTAAACACATAACATTTCACTTGCAATTAATTTAATCAAGTTTATCAAGTCTTCTTCATTTTTAGATCAAGTTGGTATCAGAGAAAATGTTTTGAAGACTTGGTTGTTTGCAAGTTTTTTTTTTGATGATCACAAGGTTGAAACTCACACGAGGAGAAGGTCAACTTGTGGAGCCAAGTTCTTATCCAACGAGGAGGAAGCAGTTTCGTTCACCGCAGATTGCAGAGAGACATTCACCAAGCATGGCACATGCAGAAGATCATGAACATGTTCCAAATGAAGAAGAATATCTCAGGTAGACTATCATACAGTTAAGAGATATGATGAAGGTCATGATGGGACACATGATGTCGCAGGGTGAAGGCTCCAACCCTTCAATGCATAAGGGAGGCAGTGGTGACAAGAATCCAGGCGGAAATGGAGGGAATGGTGCTTCTCCACCACCCTCTCCTCCTCC